>JAUTBT010009218.1:0-45018 GCA_032361225.1 Lepetodrilus schrolli
AAAAGTACAAAGATACTTTGAAGGGTTCTCGTTCACGTTGCGTAAAATCTGACCTCTTATTGAATTATAACTTTTAATTCTATGGAAACTACGTATAGGACCGTTAGTTACAATACAATTCTTTGGGCCGATTACAATCGAAGTCATAGCAAGATTCTCTATTATGGAAATGCATACGGTTGTTGATGCTCCTTCTTCGAAGCGTGTACTTATCAAACCACAGTATACATACGCCGCGTGTCAAATACGAGACATATAAATATATTTACAGCTCAAACTGGCTTTATATCGGGTCTCAGTGGAACGCTCTGACTTTGGGTGTGTCGTCTTGGTTCTTTGTATTTGGCAAGTAGGAGGCAATTTGTCCTGTATATATCATACTAGAAACCAATTAATTGGCAGTCGACAATAAAATATGCACTATCGGTTAGTCTGGATTTCGACATGTTTTAACATTACGTGCTCTAATGGTACGAACACTACGCGATTTATTTGCTTGGTATACAAATAAAGTATATCCTCTTTTCTGACACGAGCGTATCGCGTGTCACACCTTGTCGACTAATATTGTAGTGTGCTCCTTTTTGTGTAGAACACCTGCCAGATTGGAATTTACTTCCTTGCGTTTTACTGCAGTACAACAATGTAGCTTATATGTATGTACCAATACAGCCTTGCGCTTGCTCGATTTGTGTTCAGCTTGAATAAGGCATGGACTACTGGATGAGGCATGACGAGCTTCTGGAGGCACATTTGATTTCTTGTTCTCCCCATGTAACATGAATGTGAACACACAAGAAGTCTATATATAAATATATTTCGGCATTTTTTTAATATTCATATTCATACAAAATATAACGAGTCAACAATTGTAACAGTTTTGGTCAAAATACATACATGTCATCAAGTTTAGAAATGTGCTTAATTTGAGATATACACGTGAACAATCTATTCACTTTTCTTGAAGTGTATCGTTATGCATGTACACATGGTTGATGTATGACATCTGACGAATTAAATGGGTTTGTTTTACAACAAATGCAAAGTTAATGTTCAATAACTAAATATTTCTTACATAAAAGAGGAAGACAAAAGAAACGAAATAGGATTATTGTATTTGATGTTGCAGTCATGTAAAATGATAATTTCTAAAATAATAAAAGGATGATTATTGAGAGATGCTGTAAAAGAAATCAATTTAAAATGAAATTAGAAATCTAGGAGGGGAATTAGAAACTAGGTAAAAATAGAAATGAGAAATGCAACATAAACGATCTGGATACGATATCAGGCAATATCTGTTTTGTATACTAGTATGATGAACGGTTGGCTTGATATTAAATGCGACGAGATGTACGCGACTGCAGAACAGATATGCAACAGGTTGGAGGTGTGGTTGAGGAAAGAGAATAGCGAAGTGCTGAAGAATTACTAGCATGATTGCAATCTTTACAATTACAATTATTGTAATGGCTATTGTATCAATTTAAGTGGTATGTCGAAGTGCGTGGTATAAGATTTTAATGTTGATATGTGTAAAACTTTTACGGAAAGAATTAAAGGGAAGGTATATCATCATTAATTATGCAAAAAGCTAGGCCTAGCGTCAGAAAGAAAAAAACAATGGGGAGAGAGAGAGAGAGAGAGAGAGAGAGAGAGAGAGAGAGGAAAGAGAGGGAGAGAAAGAGAGGGAGAGGGAAGGGGGAAGGGATGGATAATTGATGCAATGCAAATCATGATAGGGAATGTGTTAAGCTTGGCAGTGTGTGTTTTAATGTTTTAAATGCATGATTTAGTGAATGAACCGGAATGAATTTTGATACGAAAATATAGACCATGCCAGTGGTATTGTGTTGCATATATGTATGTATCCATCATGCCTCTCAAATCAAACCAGTGTTCTGAAATCTACTAAAGATTCGGAATGTCCTAAATTTCGAGTATTGTGAATTCGTTCGTCCATTTGTTTAGAGAGAAATAAGTCCATTTCAATTTCAATTCAGAAATTGGTCTACAGACTAGCACGAGATAGTTCATATGAGATCGGTTGTCTCCCAATAGTTTGGGATCACTTGCCAAACACTTCACAAATACAATTGTGTCCTCAAATAGTGTCTCAGGGAAATTACGCACTATCAAACTGCCGCCATTTATTTTTGGTCATAACTGTTGATGGCTCCTACATCGCACATATATCACAGACAGAACGTTCAGCTTTGAGCTGGCCGAGTCAGCATGGCCGCCATCCGAACCATTAGCAAGTCCTTGTCTTACTCGGAGGCAGCGGCGATTTATTATGCACTTCCCGTGACGTCACATTGCACGTCATTGGATTATCAGAAATAATTTTGGACTGTATCACAGAGAAGCGAAATACACGTCGCAATAAGATAGTCGTCGCCCCTTGAAAGTCATTTTCCTTTATGGAGCTTGCTATTTTATTCGGTACATTTAAATGTAATTTGTTTCGTTTGGTAGTATGGCACATAATTTGGAGTTCCACGAGTTCATCATGATCCATACGAGCACTCAAGGTCTCCGCTCATCAAAGCTTCTTCCAGCACGTTCTTCCACTGTTCATATCGTGGGGCACACTGCAACACTGGCTGACCAAGTCGGACCCTCCCCGTAAACAGGAATTGACCCTCCCCGAGTCTGATGCCGCACCGAAGGGGGACATTGACCACGCCCTCCAGTTCGTGGGGGCGCCTCCAACCCTTTTCTGGCTTCCGGAAGATAGCCTCCTTCTGAGACAAGAGAGTTCTGACTGAGACTTTGATCTTGGACATGTCGTCTGCTGCGTCATGGCTGACGTCATCCATACTCCCGACCACAACTGGAACAAGAGAATAAAGACTTCAATGATAACTTGATTTTACAAGTTTTACCGTATCCTATATTGTTGAAAATTATACCGCCGATTATGTGCTATTTAAACAACAATTGTGCATATAACGGTAGGACACGAAGGCTGCAATTAACGCTTCGCCCACCAATTTTACAACGCAGCCTCATATAAACATTGCTCCGTTACTTAGATTAATTGTGATGTATTCATTTAAGACTCAAGAAGAAATATTTACTTATCTACAGAAACCATCATTCATTGTGTCAGAATGCTGGTGCTAATGGAATGTGAATAATAATTTGCCAATATTTACATTGCCCATTCTTACAATAACAAAATGAATAAACTGCGCCGCATATCAAATGGGTAAAAGCATTAGGCAATTAACGTTAGCTTTATAGATTGGTTAATTTACTCGTACTATTTAACCCTCTCACTGCTGGATTAGGGATCAGATATTTAAGGCATCTGCGGTTGCCTCTAGCATGGAGAGAGCTAAGACATGTTTTCTTCAGTGCATTCAGGCTTTGATGATATATACTGTTCGGGGTTCTATTATAGCATTTGCTGACTCACAACACGAGAAGTTTGACGAGCGTGCGTACCCTCTTTAATGACTAATACCCTTTCCGGTGGGCCGCACAAGTGTGAGCAAGTATAATGTGTCTGTGTGGGGAGCATTCAGCTCACCTATGTGTCGGAACCGCAAGATGAAATCAGCAATCGCCAACAATAGCAGTACACGCGGTAGCAGACGACAAAACACATTAACGGATTGAACAATTGCGTTTGAAGGTAACATTTGGATACATATTTCGAAAGAAATGTCGAGCTATCCTCATAGTGACCCGAGCAGACCGTTCCTTGTACTTAGACACATGCACGAGGAATGAATGATGGTAAATCCAGCGTGCATGAAGGTCTGTCTTCAGATATAGAGAGCTATCCGAGCGGAAGGACCACGGACAAAACTAGCGCTCGTTATGCAACACGCATCGCGGACTTTCTGTAGTTAGGATATCAGTGTTGGGTGGATGGAACCTTGGAAGGGAGGGCATCGTAAATACTATTCACCCGTTTTACAAATGCATCGTTCTAGTTTGCAAACTGTTCTGCCTCGGTGACAGATTTATTGACCTAGCTACTGGTGTGCCCGGGTACATAGTTGGGTGTCGGTTTCTTGTCGCCATTATGGCTTTGTGACAGAGATATCGAAATAGATGAAATGGGAAGTTGTGGTTAAGACCGCCAAAGTAGTTCCGTCAGATCAGCATTTCGAGCATTCAACAATCATCGGGTATTTCCGCTTAGCTCCGGTATATACCGTAGGCAATGTCGAGAGTGTCGGTTGCATTTCGATTAGAAATGCATACACTTGTCTGCTTCTACGACCAACGGTTTAGAGAGTGATAAACTTAACTTTTAATGACGACGGAAATTATCGAAATAGAAATGTGCGATATATTTGACCGAGATGGTGAAAAATCTGCTCGTATTCCTAGAACGATGAAGCGCGTTCAATGGGCAATGATTGAGAAAGGTCCGCCTGTACCGACACTGCGAGTCTTATCTATTGTATTCACCATACAGACGCGTCAATATGTGCATGTTATGTTCCGACTTGCAATACTCACCAAAATCACTGGAACAATAAGCTCGCAACAACTCTTTGTTGGTACACGGACGGCATTCTGAAACAACAAAACCGGCATTGTGATCAATTTAAACACTTAAGAAATGAATGATAACCAAAAAAGATTCGAACCTTAGGTTATGATCTATTCAGAGGTTTGATAACATTTGACAGCCATACAACAAGTCTCAACTCGGTAAAGCAAACATTTCTGTGCCAAGCTGCTGCTTTCTCCATTTCCCTAACACCCTATTTCAATTACTCATAACTCTTGATATCGTTGCGATTTTTTCTACACATCAAACATGACTGCTTTGAAAGGAAGGAATTCTGCAGTGGTTTAAAAGTACCTGTTGCATAAAGAAATGACTACCCGTAAACGCTGCTCAATGCGGGTGTGAAGAGGGTGCTTTCGAGAGGGCGACAATTTCCCAGGGATTCAAATATCCCCGACTTGACTGAGGGCGGGAGAGAAACTGGGAGTGCCAGATATACTGGTGATGATTTACGAGGGACTCAAAGTCTATTTCTTCACATAGCAAGTGCACGCTTGAAGGTATTCATGTCCATTATCAGATGATAAAATAAACAGGAAGAATTATTTTATTAAAAATAAGAATTCCCTGTAAACACTAATTTGCCGGGGAAACCCCGGGATTTAAAAAAAAATTAGTTTGCTACCCCGAAAAAGAAATAGTATCAGTCTTCCCCCTTCCAACAAGGTAAAGATTTACATTCATGGTTCATGCCTTCTCCCATCCCCATTCCAGCAATGAAACATCAAGAAGGGTAAACACTTGATAGTATATTTATATGTCACCAAATTAAATCAAATGCCTATTCCCCAAAACAACCAGGCACCATCTGGCATGGCTCTCTATTACCGTTAGTATATTTATCATTAATCCACTTGTCACTATAAAACACATTGTAAATACAAATTATGGACGTCATAAACCATGGCCAAGCAATAGCTAACTATTCTGAAGAAATTATTACGATAGCAAGTTTCTCATTTATCAGCTTCATTCTAGCGTTATCGATGCCATATTAACCACTAGTTACCACTAATCTTAGTTATGGATAATAAAGTAGCGGATCTCTAAGGGGTTGGTTGGAAACACAATCTGTGAATCCACTGGCTTTCCCAAACAAAACAACAATCACCAAAGTACTATATCAATCGACCCCAGTCATCAAGACATTGTTGCACAGGTCACTATACTTGGTATTAAGATTCTAGAAGGGCAGACCCATAAACACGATCCATTTATTAGTTAGTCCTTTGTCCTCGCACCTGTTTGCCCAAAAGCCGAGAGAAACTTTCTACTCATGCATTACTGTTACTCTACGAATAATAGCAACTGGGCATCAAACGGAGAGGTCTGCGCTAGGCCATCGCTCGCTTGAACTAGATGTTGAATTGGTAAGAAAATCCCCAGCGCAACGCACCGGTGACCACCCGGATATATTGTTCATACCTCGGGTAGGTCGCGGGTGATTCACCCGACCCACGAGCGGAGAACGCGCTGGACAAGACAAGGGAGGGGGGTGTATGCAGGGGGAGGAGAGTGAGTGAGGGGGAGAGACAATTGGCGTTCTACCCGTTTGTCCTGCAGCAGGTGAGAGATGGCCAGTGAGGTACGCTACCCTCCCACAATCAGATCAGCCAGGCTGACAGACTATTACCTTCTCTTGTAACACCATTCCCACACATTGGACCCAGTTCAACAATGTGTTCATTGTATACCAGGTTGCGACTTCTGAAGGAACTCATCACGAGAAGCGGCTGGAGAGTGCCCGGGGTGTCCATTATTAGGGGTCTTACACACCTCCAAAATACAGCTGACTGACTAGATACACTATACGACTACACGTATCCCCGGCCAGCTAAGTACATATCTACGCCTATTTAACGGCCTGCACGGTAACTACTGGTAAAGATTCCTGCAGAGACTTTCTATCTAGGGCTGCAATAACCTTGTATTTGATTTGATTTCGTTGCTTCGGGGAGTTTGGCTCTTTAAGTGTTTCAACCAAACAAAGACAATATATTTCCATTAAGGCGCCCCTTTCCTAAGCCGTAACACTGTCCACAGAGTACCTACTCTGGATTATTTTTCGTCGTCCTCTACCCTGGCTTCCTGCCTCTCAGCCTATAAATATGTCTATGTAATGTTCAAAACCAAGAGTAGTAAAACATGGCATAGGTTTTATTGCAAACACATGGCCCCCGAAGACAATCTGACCGTTATACATCATTGGTGCCAATGCCGTTAGTTCAACGGTTTAAAAGTTTCGTGCCAAATTTATTCTCACCTTCCATTGGACTGTAGTATATCGAACTATCCGTCCTCTCTACGTCATAGTTGACCTTGACCTTGGCGACACCGCCATCTTCTTCGTCACGTTCCGTTTCCATGTATAATCGTAACGACCCGGAACCGGAAATGCAATACTCTTTACTGTGACCTTTCGTAGTAAAAAGGTGGGATAACCTCACTTCAACATTGTCTAGTATTTTTAACTTATAATTCCCTGGAGTCCTTGAAAGCACTTCTTGTGAAACTATTGTTTTAATATGGTCACTTTGAACACGGAAACAGAATCTATAATCTCCAGAATGTCCCGGGTCAAGTTCCAATCGAATAGCGCCGTATGAACTCAGCCACGTTATCTGCCCTTCTCGACATTTCGGTTTGACGTTGATTATAGCCTTATCCCCAGTTCCCGGATCACTGCAAAACAAAATAAACAAAATAATTAAATATTAACTCGATTGCGAAAAGGATAATTACATTTTGTTATTACACAGGGAATAACATGGCTACCGGAACTCTCATTATAACGAACCAATTATCAATGAAGCATGCATATCGTAATTTGTTTATAATGTATTACAATACACGTCAAAGAAGAAACGGGAAAGCAAATTAGAAATGCACTTTTGCATTCAGTAAATCTTTAAAGGAACTTATTGTGGCACGGAAATCATCCAGTTTCCCTGGAATAATGTTTATCCTATCATATTATGAGTGAAACACGAGCAAGACGTCAAGTTTAATGTCGGTCATCTTCCCTCCGCTGCCACATAAACGAGACCTTCTGTCAAAATGACATAAACTTGAAAGAAACCCTGCCATGAAATCTCTTTCCTTACTCATAAACCAGAGTCTGGTCTAAATTATGGAAATATTTAATGTTAATATCTAAAGCTTCAGTGGAGGGACATATCGCTCTGGCGTCCCCCCGTGACAATTGACATACCATTGTCAACCCCCTGGCTTAGCAATGTAGTCTTAATAATATGAAATGCACAGGTCGTCCTAGCAACAGATTGTCGCTGGTCCAGTGCACATATCTGTCCTAGAGGAATTTGTATTGTAAGCGGTAGGTGTAGGGGAACCTAGCAACAATGACATTTGGCATTACTTGTCCATAGGAACTTAAAAAAATACGAAAAAAGGAAGACTACAAATGCAGACTACATGTTATCTGAAAATCGTTTCATGCATGTGGAGATAAGGTTACGGCCAGGAAGCGAGTGCATGGCTCTCCTGTATGAAATGGTGTAACTCTAAGGTAACCATATCTCCAACCTTTGCAATTATGTAGTCTATGGCTAACTTTGGAGTTATAGAGTCACGGCGTTTCGTACAGGACAGCCCGAGAGGATTAGTTTGGGCCCATTAATTTGGTCGTCGACAAGATTTGTCTATAGAAGTTGGGAGCAGAGAATTCATTAATCAAATAGGAACTAACATCGAAAGCACGAGATGAGTTGTAAACTTGTGTTTTAGCATGCTGAGAGATGCCTAACCACTAGTAACGTGGAATTTAAGGTGTCCTTTGTATTTGAGGCAGAGCACAGCAAATTCACTCGTTACTTTTACTGATAAGGTCGGTATACGTTATTTCTGGTTGTATTATTAATTTACAGAGAAGTAATAAAACACGTTCTTTTACATCCCCAATTCCGAGTTCCCAGACAGCAAGGAAAGTCTTTCCGCCGTTATTGTATTTTTATTTACGACTTGCTTTAATTTCCAAATTACGTTATTGCGTCGTCGAGGAAGGTAAGCATACATACATGCTCGTGATAAGGGTAGGTGATAGATAGTATCCTACAGGTCAGGACAAATCTCAACTTTCCCTATACATAAACCTAAGACGTCTGGGATTGCAAACTAAAAGAACATGAGCGTGTGTAACCGATCCACTAACGATCTCGGTTCTAATTTAGTTGAGATTCGTGTCACCATTAGGCCAGGCTAACACGCGAAATAGAAAACTTTAATTAGGTTATTTGAGCGAGTTTCCGTGCTACATATGATTAGACTGTGTTAGGTGGCCAGTCAAGCGTTCGCATTGCGTGACGGACAGAGGTGCGAGGCATACGGGACAATACCGGAGCTATCATTAATCAAACTATCTCCTATCTTTTAGAGACTAGAAATCCTAGTACAGACAACATGCAGATTACAGCAGTCGAAACTAACACTATCGCATCTTGGAGGATCAGTAACGTGCATAGAGGAAACATATCCCGTATATGTACATAAAAGAGACAGACAAAGTGAGTCGCTTTGCAGCAGACCTCTTTAAGACTAATATGGGCTTTTTTTGGTGTGTGTTTCTTTTCGCTCATAACAGGCGTAGTATTGTCGTAATGATAGATCATTAAAACAACCATGACTAGTGCGATTTGTCTTAGCCCCGAGAGAGAAAAAAATGTGTTCCTCATTTTTACTACTATACGTTACAGGTGCATGATACCAGACGGAATTTCTGGAAATTAAATCTCAAAATATTATTGTTGTCCTGGGTTCCGTTGCACTGAACGATAGTAGCGCCACGAGAGTAGTAACTCCGATATCTGCATAGAGAGTGTAGACCTTTCTAGGGCTATGGTCGTTCTGTCAAAATGGGTAAATACTATATACATTTCTTTTCATGTGACTTTAATTGAGTTGGGTTTATTTGCATCACCCAACGCCGGGTGGGCAGTACCAGGACATGACAGGTACCGGTAATTTCACAGGACAAACTTATGCCGTATTGGCGTAGCTACAAGCAATTTAAAAGCACGACTAGTTTCGAATAATTAAAGACATTTTTCAAATTCACGTAAATAGATCTTGTTTTCATTCTACCCAATTAATCCCAGGCTGATCCCGCGTGTAGGGTCGTATTGACCCCGGACGAAGAGAATAAGCAACACCGCTCTCGGCGTTGTTTGTACTGATGTAACAACTTTCAGCGTACACTTTGACAAGTGAACATGTAATTCCGGATCCAAGCAGGCGACTGAAAGGAGTGATTGCCGGATTCAATCAGGCAGGTTTAGAGTTACCACAGAATCACAGTCACCCGGAGACGAGGCAGCGTAACCCCGGAGTTCGAGGTCTGAAATAACTCCACTCCAAGTGTGTTTACACATGGCAAACGGTCGAGACGGTTTTTAGCTTGAGAAGATTACGAACCTTGTTTCCTGCATGTAAACTGCATTTTATGACAATGAGTGGATTTATAAAGGCAAGCTTCAATCCCCTTTTTAATCTCGACTTCATTATGCATGTCTTACTTAACGAGGCTGAATTACGTATTGTGAATTGAAGAACTTGTCGTAGGACCTCTTTAAGGCAATCCAGGATCTGCCCGTCTTCTACAAAGAAGACCAATAATTTTAGACCTAAAATAACTAAACTGAATTACGAAGTGTTCATTAATGAACTTGTGATAGGGCGTCTTTGAGGCGAACCAGGAATGGTTCATCTTCTGCCAGAGGCATGGCGTCCTTTCATGAAGCTCTCGTATGGACTGAAAGAGCGTAGTGTTCTCGTAGTGATCAGCGAACTAGAATAGATGCGAGAGAGCTATGGTCTTTCAGAGGAACAGAGTTTCATGACAGGATACCATGTTGACTAGTACGTTTAGAGATAACAATGTTGGAAATCAGATACGTGTTCAGAGATATATTCTTTCACTACTTGCATAATGCTTAAGCGAATTTATAGGTCTTCCATGAACTTGTACTATGAATTGCTGATCCATATCAATGGTGCAAGGAGAGGTCCATACGGATGACACCAAAGCTATACCAGCTTGTGAAAGGGGCTGCTCTGTTAGCGAATTAATAGGTCCTGTTCTATTTTATCCCTCGGATGGTTGATTCATTGCAACTGCGTAAGCAATGGGCCCATAAGGAGGACATACAGTCTGGGAAAGGCTGGAGCTGTGTTAGGCAAGAAGTGGGGGACAGCGACTCCGGTTACTTTTCAAACACGGGACGAGCTGGGTTCACATGGTGTTTGACGGAGTGGGAGGGAGGGGAGGTGCTGGACGTGCCTGGAGGAGTCTCCCAGGAGTCTAGTCTCGCACTATAATACACGGTGGAGACCAACCAGCACTGACAGCACTCCTTTACGTCCACGACTACACGTGTGCTCGTCATAGGTGACATAATGCTGACTATTTGATGTTAGTGTATGTGTTTAAGCTCATGTTCTGGAATCATCATGTACTCAGCAGCTTAAAAATTGAACAACGGCCGGTCTGAACGTCTTTAGGATCTGTTGGATAGGTTCAAAGGGAAACGTCATGGCAATTTTCGAGTATTTAAAAATAGGTTACCCCATTTTAAAAAGATTGAACAGGTTCTAAATATAAGTCCTTTAAACACAAGGTCAGTTTCCAAAACAATTAATAGTGAGCATGTTCTAATTTTCTCTGCCTCGGTACATGATGTTTGTTTCGACGAATTCTTTTTAATCCAAACGAAGGTTGTCAAGAAATCTCCGGTGCGACAACAAAAACCCACCCAATTTTTTTTAATATGTTTTCGTCGTCGTGTGTTTGACTACGTATAGATTTGAAGGTTATGCGTCTGGATGCTGATCTGCGTGGTTGTGTGTCCCGGCTTAGAGTGGATGTCGACGAGGACACACACAGACGGCAGTGCTAAGCCTCCCTCTGTAGACTCTGTCAACACGCCGTGTATGCGGGGAACCAACAACCTGTAGACCCTCGGTGCGTTGGGGAAACTGCGGCTGGTCTCCACGAAGAAGTCGCAGCCTACGACGATCGCAAAGTGTAAATCAGAAGCTGATCTCTATATATTAAGTTGATCTATATATACTAAGCTGATCTATATATAATAAGCTGATCGCTATAATAAGCTGATCTATATAATAAGCTGATCTCTATATAATAAGCTGATATCAATATAATAATAATAAGCTGATCTCTATATAACAAGGCTGGTATAACCGTTCACGGCGAATCACGCTGACCCAGCTTCTACATGCAAGACAGATGCAGCTGAGGCTAGTAGTATAACGAAACTCTTATACACGTATACTGTCGTCCATGCGAACTGTTGTTCAGGGTCCCTATACTTCTAACATCACACAGGCTGCATTAAGTCACCCTAGTTGTAGCCTGACTTCGGATATAATTCACATATTTCCAGGATCTGCACATGTATGTGTCATATTCTGCGTGCATTTGCAGACGCTAAGATGGTTTTGTACGAATGCACCGATGCCTTCTGTGTTGATGGTCGTCCAGGCTTCTAATATTGACTTAACGAAGACAACGACTGTCTTTCTCAGGTCCTGAATGTCTGTCAAGTTATCATCCGAGCTGTGCATGCTGGAAATACATGCTGTGCATGACAGCTGTGAAAAATTGCTCCATGCATCGATGTGCGGATTGTTGACTTTGACAATTGACAATTCATAAATAGGCCAGAAAGTCGACGGCGAGACAAATATTGCTTCAATACATTAACGGTTTCTCGTCCACCTTGCGGGCTGCATTCATATGGTAATACGCGGGGTAACGGTTATTGAGCTTGACACTGCCTTCAATATCATACGCAAACAAGCAACTCCGGAAATCAAATATTTTGAATTTGATTAGTGTTCCGAAATTCTAAGACGACAATACCAATGCAAATAAGATCAGAAGACTAATTTATTTTCCTTGTTATCGCAAGCAATTACTATTTGACAGAAGTAATTCAACGACCAATGATGGGTGATTTAGAGGACGAGGAAGAGATAACTGATGTGCCACGTTGATTTAGACGGTTAATGGAGAAACAAGACAGTCGCGTGTTCAATCCACCGTGACTGCAGATTTTTGTGGCGACCGGTGATGATAGTTCGGGTTACGAGACTAGTGTCTGGTTCTAGACAGAAGCTGGTACTGATCACGTGATACCAGCGTCCTAGACTGTCTGCTATCCGTATATCACATCTACATCCAGATACGTCAAGCTTCATACACATACTTCTTCCATAGAAAATACCCAGACATATTTCAGCCCTGAGCACACCTGGACTACATAAGTATCATTAATCCACCAGAAGCTGCTGGAAATATGAGAACTGTCACCATGTGTCAACCTATTCCAGAAAATGTGCTAATAACATCTTTAAGAGAATGCTACTAATTACTACTATTAGTTGAACGCAATCAAGCAAGGAATATTAGCGACGCAAACAGGTGACAGGAGCTAGTATTGCAACGTATGCGAAGGTGGTATGAAAGTACGTTGTTTTCCCAAAGGGCATGGGAAGAAGGAACATATAAAGGACATGAGGCTGTTACTTCATCTCACCTGATGGTGCAGTCACATTGACTGCAGATATACGCTCGGCCACCTGTGATGAGAGTGAGGACCAGCCAGGTGACCATCAGCTGGCCCCTGGTCACTGGCCACCACAAATAGGTAAAATCCATACTGGTCACTGCATCTGGTACTCCATTGCTAGTCCAGTCTCATATCTGAATTGTATATCCAACACATACACACGTCGACAAATCCACAGAGTACTCCAAAACAAGTCTGTCAAGCTTTCTCTACTTCCTTCGCAACAACCTGCCCGCATCCGAGGCGACTCACGACTGAGGAAGAATCAGACTCCAGCGCAGGGATTGGTTGGCTGGATATTGGCCACGCCTACCGAATAGTGGGCGTGTTCAGCCCGGTGCTCGCACAACGAGCTCCTGCTGTGAAGCTGTTTCTGTCTGTGGACTGTCCACGTGATATAACGTTCAACATTGGGTTCTCGCTGTTGAACACGTCTCGGGTAGGGGTCCCTCTAGATCGCTCTGGTCCACACACCAGGGTACAACCTGCTGCTTGGGCTCTGTCTGATAAGATCTACCCACCTATTGTACGAGATTTGATAGACAGTGTTCCGCTTGTGTTCGTGTTTACGTCGCACGGATTATGTTTTCAGCGCGTCGAGAGCAACTGGCTTGAGAAACCATAGCTAGGTTTTGTATACAAGAAGATAAACGCGCTTTGTCAGTGTGTATCTTACCTACACAAATGCGATAATCAACCACGCTTTACTAACACCTGCACAGCCATAACAGTAATATATCGTAAATTTCGGGACACGGGTATAAAAATGACAACAGTTTCCTGAAATCATCCCAAAAACATCCCAGATGTGTAGTGTCCCTGGTAAATGTCCAATTTATATTACATTTATATTGCTCATGTGTGCGATTACACAAACAATATTATTAACTTTACTTTTGAACTGTATTTAAAATACATGTAAGCCCCAGTAACAATAAATAAGTGTTCACAAGTTTGAAATATTTAAAACATTTTAGATTTAGTTTTGTTAAATAAAAAGGAAAATAAATACAAACACTATATGCGCCATATTTCCTTTTATAGATGGTAAGTTCTGTGTATGTTACTGAATGTACATGCATCAGTATTAACGGAAACATGAGTATAAACAAATGTTAAAATATATAAACATCACCTGCTACGAGAGCATGTATGTCACACGAAACTGAATACAATAGGTTCCTGTATACTGGTTAAGGGATGGGGCAGGGCATAATAGCTCTATGTCACGATATTTGTGACATGCTAAATATAATAATTAAATCCAATCAATTAAATCATTGCAATTTAAATAGTTTCTGTGCCCAAATTACGAAGCTATAGTTTACGGTGACAATGATAGATCCATTTATATCGTGCGAATTTAAAGAAACACTTCCATGGGAAACTCGGACGTAAATATGAAAATTAATATTTTTTAAGAGTAGTTTTCATGCAATGACGCAAAGTTATTGAGGCCGTACTAATCTGTGTGTGGAAACAATTACTAGTATATCGTAAATTATGTTAGACATACCCCAACATAACTTAGAATCGGGTATTTGCAAAGGAGTACAGTGTATCTACAGTTGGTTTTAATAATGGTGTATACCGATAAAACGTGAACGCAACATACATGTTTGACAGTTATAGACAGAAACGTGAACGCAACATACATGTTTGACAGTTATAGACAGACTTTGGCAAATGATCGTGTTTTCTCATCATGCACATGCCTAAGAATGTCGACGGTATATATTTGCATGTGCAGTTAACGCAAAATTATATTCAAAGTTGAGTAGCTTCAAAGACCGAACTAGCAAGGAAACAATAATCTGGAAACAGTAATATGATGCTAGAACCGGACACATGGAAAGTTTCTCGGGAACAAACGGTCACTGGTGGTGACTTTACGGCAGGTTTTCCCTTATGAAGTTTTATAGTTTCATATTGATGGCTATTATATGGCAGTCCGTCCGTTATCGGCATGGAGCTGCCGTGTTCCCGAAGGAAACGACCCAGTAGGGGGCGGTCCAACCAATCATACTAATTAGTGATGACAAAAGTGATGTCACGTGTGTCATCCTGGTCTTCAAAAGCGCCCTCTTGTTTTACTGGAATTCAACGTCCCATCATATCACGAAGACTAATTCTTACAGCTCTTCATGCTACATCGTCCTTTGAAGGTCCTGTGTATTTTGTAAATACTTTGTTGATGGGAACATCTGCCTCCGATCAGACTCTCCACACAAGATTTAGTAGCCAACTAGGCGAACCCAATTTCCTACCATTTTTGTTCGTTTTTATTGACCCGTGTTTTTGTAATTACTAGGACTGTTTTCTTTGGCCTGGTCTTGGCGTCTTTGGCCTGGGGTACCGCCGAAACGTCGGAGGTCCAAGGAAATGGAAACTTCTATTACACTGATATTTCACGATAACGATGACGTTTGAAGCATAGATGTAACACGATTCTTGCTTTGTGAAAATAATAGCATAATACTTACTCGGGTAAAAAGTTTGAATTTTGTGTTAATAAAAGCCATTATCCAAAAATACTATGACACTAAAAATTGAGTTCCGACGGAAATTTTGTATCTTTTACAAAGTACATTCAGCAGGACATAGACATGCATCAGTTTGATCATATCTTAAAGGTTGTATTACAATTATAAACAATCAAGTACGAAACTGAAACGTACTGGCGGAAGTATAGTTGTCACGTGTCACACCAGCAATTGTCACGTGACATATATAGTCAGTGTCAGCACCTTGTGTCAGCTGATTGGGTAATCTATGATGATAGGGCGCGCCCTTAGAAAGTTATCTCAAAACCACCACGTAGATACGAACGATAACGTGAAGGATTAACGATATCATCATGATACAAATTATTTGTCTGTATCTAAATCACGGCAATATCTGCCAAGACTGCACGCTCTTTAAGTGCTAATTGTGCAGGGACTCGGGCACGAGGGAAATGATAACACGGCATTATGGGGATTATGTAAATAGCTCACGTAATGCACGTGCTGGGCGTGAGGTTTGTGCGCCTGACAATCTCTGGCAGGTCTTCAGCCTACTGCGGAACAGGCAAAGAAGTCTAATCTGATAATACCCAATTTGAACCTACAGGCTTCTAATTGAAGCCATATGGACGACGATTCTTCGCGCAAACACCGCAATGGAAGAGCTCAAAGTTTGGAATTCCTCGCTGATTTCATCTCTCGCTGAACGAGTTCCCACAATACTTGAATACATAAATCCTCAACCATTACCGCTTATTTTACATCAAGTTTACTTTTCGCATGTATTTTGTATGTTTATTGACTTATTTGACATTTGTCGGTTAACTCAATGTCAACATAACATTTCTGACGATTTCAAACATGATCGTTGCCTTCTGGCCAAATTCCACATATATTGATGTGGTAAGAATTGTAATATTGTTGTAAAATAAGTAGGAATGAAGAATATTTTGATCCTCGTATCAACATCCTCGTAACTATCTATTGGTCCGGTTAATGGTAGTCACTTCCCCAATTACATATTTAATCCTAGCAGCATCAACATACGGATTTAAGTATATGCTGTTTTCAATTGAATTCTGCGAAAGCCAGTTAGACAAGAGTAATGCAAAACATGAGTTGGGCATGAAATCGTACTCAAAAACATTTCGTAACCTCGGGGTCTGTTTAACAGGACGATAATATTTACGTTACGAGAGTCTTATATAGATACGTATACAAGGAATTATGACTGTTCTGCGGAACGGTACCCACCTTAATGATGAAACCATACCCTATTTGATTAAGCTATGCAAGTAGGTAGGTATCGTAGACCCTACGTCTGGCATAAATAATCTGGTCCACATTCCACAGAAAGATCGTAGCGCTACGAGAGTCTTAACTTCAATGCGTTAACATGGAATTACGATTCTCGTAGCGCTACTATCGTTCTGTGGAACGGGGGGGAATGATATGTACATATACTTTGTTGTACGCGTGTACGATATCAGACATAAGCACGACTCGGATCCTAGAATTTGATAGATTTAAACTAGGCGAAGGTACAGGCGCCCCGCACTGACTGTTGTGCGGCAATTTACCTACATTAACGTACGGTGAGGACTATATTGACGTCCATTTAAGTCACACCGCCCGGGGATACTGGCATTATGCCAACGTCTGGAGTCGACGACCACTTTAGTCAGGCATTTGGGAGCAGACGACAGTCGCGTGTGGGTCTGAGCTGTCTTGTGTGTATCAACGGTGGCCTAAAACCAATGAAAGTCCGAGCCATCCCGAGGTTTGCTGCGATACATAGCGTACCTCGGTGATTAATGCTTTTATGATGGAGTAGTTTCTATAGCTACACACATCTCCGGAAAGAAGAACTTACTGAGACCACTTTATATATATATATATATATAATTATTATATGAAAGAACATTCATTTTCAAATTTGAAAGCTGATATTTCTTTGTATACGAGCTGGGTGTGCTATTAAACGCTCCTGATGGTTTCGGCCAGCGGGGTTTAACTTATACTCCTTTGAGTAAGTTGGTAGAGTGTTGAACATTTCCCTATTACACACGTTATATCCTGAATCAGAAGCTCTGAGGGGAAACAATCTACCTACTTAAAGCCGACATGTACATTCACTACTGACTGTCCCACACGGGAGTCCGTCTTGTCACAAATCAGACGCTATCTATCTACTCGATCAGATTGTTGAAGTCAAGTCAACGTAGTGATCGGAAACAATCGATCAGAACTACACGAGCTGCCTAACAAGCGAGTCGCACGTCTCGTACCTATATAGGAGTATACCCACTCCTGTACCTGTATAGGAGCATACCCACTAGCGCGTGACGGCCAGAGTGTAAAACAGAACATACCAGACTGAAGCACCCAAATAACCTCCATTGGCTTCATTGTGAACGCGTTGGTAAGAGGACATCTATGGAAATCGTTTCTATTTATGTACGTCTTGATTATATCAATCCAGAAAAGGGTTAGAGAAAGTGATCATAACATTAATCGGAGGTCATCATGAGGTTTAATGGACCCTTTGAAAAGCTTGCCCTCAATATATGAAGCTATATAATACAGTACATTGGTAAAAGGTATGGGACATATTTCATTTGGAATCGTTACGCCTTGTTATGTGGATTATAATACAGTAAATTGTCAACGTCAACCAAACGTTTAATGGATATTTTGAGTGGGTATTAAATCTCGTTTGGATTCGCTCGGTCGACTGTGAGACGTTCACCGATTCAGATTTGAAGTTGTTTGCAAAAACCACAGGACCAGAAGACAATGGTTTACTCGGTGGAAGTGGACAACGGCTAGATCTGTATGGTGTCATGGCGACCCCCACTGACTGTCAACAAACCCTGTCCTCTCCCCTGCTGGTTCTCGGCCCACTGTGAGGGAGGGGAGGTGTGCGGGGGTCAGGTTCAGGTCTAGGGGGACGGGGAGATGGGAGGGAGCGTCCGTTTGTGTGTAACATCGCCGTAACAAAAACTCCGAAAGCTTCTCTTGTTGGGAGGACGGGGTGAAAGACACGGTCATTGCAGCAGACAAAAGGATGCGCCTTGACTGGTCAAGAGAGTCGTCAGATTTGCGTGACTTCCCGGACCAGACAGTGTTGAAGCACCAATTGGTGATGACCCCTCAATTATCTTATCTGACCCCACAGGTGACCACAACTCCCTCTGCTGAGACCGTCGTATTTAAATCGTACACGCGCGGGTCCCGGGTTTGACCCCCATCACATAACTGTCCCGCCGGGTCCTCCCTTCTTCATTTGGAAGATCTAGGCGATAACTCACTGATAATAGTTACAACGAGAGGAACAGGTTTGTCGAGAATGCTGCACACGCCATATACTGATATCTGAAAAGGTGAAAGACGTTAACACACTTTTCAGTCTATGCTTAGACACAGATAGCAATGACAAGTGTGAGATAATTATCACTACAAGATTATTTTCCATTGAGGCTCACATAACAGGTTACTAAAACTACTGTTAGGAATGGCAGAGTTACACGCGTGATATTCGAAACACGATCTCTTCCGATAAAAGTACGATAAATATTATCCATCGCGGCCCTCACTGCGGTAAATGTGTCGTAGTTTATCTAGAACTACCATACACTGGTATACAACCACCATAACAATGGGCATTCTGCCCCGGCCTGGCGATAGGCGCGACCAAGAGGTTATCATTTTGAATGGAATACATAGTGTTTTCCACTGCAGATTTGATGGAACAGTATTTGTCTCAGTCACACGCGAGCATTGTGTTAAGTCTAACACGCCGAGACAAAGATAGCAAAAAGCCAGATGCAAAGACGGTACTATGTATATACGGAAAACCAAATACATCAGTGTCGATTAAAAACCCCAACTCACAACATTATGTCCTGTCGCTGCATATATAAACACAGACATCAACAAAAACAATGGCTTTACTTAAAGATCGAGGATCTTAGAAGCATGTGATGTAATCTGCAAATACCCATTGGCTTAGCGGGAATGACTGACTCGTGGAGCTGGCTCGTACCAAATCGAAAGTCTGTGTTTTATTTCCCATCATCGACCAAAATAAAAAGTCCTGAGGTCCTTTTAACGGCGCAGGAGGCCTATGAAATATTATCGACGGACGACAGATGACAGCTTAGTGGGATTAGCAATCCCTCCGATTCCAGGTCCACGACAAACAACCCAACAGATCCCCGACACATAACGAACACAGATCGCAAACAAACCACCAAAAATCCAAACAGGCTTACCACAAAATCGAAGACATGCTTCCCGTCAGCGACACCGGTATTTGCCCTGGGGGTGTCACGCGGTGTGTGGGGCCAGGAATTGAACTCCCTGGACGCCGCGGACTCTTAGGGGAGAATCTGACCAAACACCCACCCGAGTCATCCTCGGAATCGAGATGTTCCCGGAGGAATTCGTGGCCTTTATAAGAACACACCCCCAGGGTCTCTCGCCCCGGGGTCGGGATTCACGTCGGTATTGGCTGTTTGGGTTTCGCAAAGATGTTAAACCTGTATGCAATAACTCAAGTTGCATATGAAGAAAAACATTCGTTTAAAGTTCATGTATAAACCTTATATCGCTGGGGAGGAAAGTTCTTGAAATATGAACTTTAAATAAGTTAATATACAACCGGATATTTGGAATATACTCCTCTGACACGATGAAGAAGCAATAAACTTTTAAATTCAGAATTTTATAATTGCTTCATACATTGGACGAAATGAAAACAGACTTGGAACAAATGACTAATACATAATACATATACAAATAGATCTAGCATATAGTATAACTATCATTCGTCTTGGTCCATAAATAAATAACAAACAAGTACCAGCCATAAAGTCCCTCATATACCGAGTTAGTAGTGCACAGCCTCAGAGGCGTTGGTGTTTGGTTATGCGTGTGTGTGTGCGTGTGTGTTTGTGTGTGTGTGTCGCTTTGTTCTATGCAAAGATGCTAGGGTAACCGTCACCAAAATGGGGAATTTGGGGGACAGCTGATAGTACGATAGTACAACACTGCCACAAATATAATCTAGATGCAACTTAAGCTCACCTGATGTGAGAATTTCAAAACCTCTGCGTATGGTGATATATAGATGACACAAAATAGAACCAGGTGTGTATGTGTGTTAGGGAAAGATAGAAAGTGCGTGTTTGTGTGTGTATGCGTGTGTTTGTGTGTGGTGTGTGGTTTGTGTGTGTGTGTGTGGTGTGTGTGTGTGTTTGTGTGTGTGTGTATGTGTGTGTGTGTATGCGTGTGTTTGTGTGTGTGTATGTGTGTATGTGTGTGTGTGTGTGTGTGTGTGATTGGTGATTCTGGAATGCCAACCAAGAGGTTCCTGCACTGAAGAAAGTGATTTACGTATCAGTATCAGACATGTATTAGTCATATTGCACTCAGTATCCTGAAGAATTCCAGATATCACACTTTTATATATGTATTAGTCATCATATTCTTCATCGTGCAGTCAATCTTTATCGTATATTGTATACTTTATCAGTAATTACAGTCATTGTAGTTTATGCTTCAGCAACAGTCTTATGTTTCATATCAATAATATCAAGCATTCCATCGTAGTGATTAAATGTCCATCGCGCACCTGAATCACCACATTTTATAGTCTCGGTTAAACGTTTCTACTTACAACAGTTTCGTATTAATAAAATATGTTAGTATCCAGGTATATCCTCTCAGCCAATAACAGAGAGTAATCCTTTGTCATTTTGAACAATATAAATGGTCCACTTAACAAAATAGCTGTAGTTCATTGTACTTTTATAAAAACACACAAATACTTGAATAAGGACATAATAAGACACTCAAGCAAAATTGCTGTCGTTTGAGTATTTTACTAGGTCCTAATTCAATTATTGGGGCTTTTAATAGTAGTACAACTATTCTGTGCTTTTATCAAAAATCAAATTTATCAAAATTAAATTGCATTATAAATTACATTTTTTTCACGATCTTTGAGTAAGTATTTTATCACAAGTGAAATTCAATATGCTTTTGAATATATGAATAGGGAAATAATAGCCAATTTCTTTGTAAATCAGATTATCCTTCGTACCCATAAGCACACACCTGTACTCGTATATTTACACCTTCGTCATCAATCAGAGGTATACAGTACAGGTAGGGATGTAGTCAGGTTACAGGGAGATGGTCCGTGAAACTGCCAGGTACACTAATGTAGGTAACCTGTCATAGAGTGTCAGGTGACAAGTTCAGTGTCAGTGTGACATTGCTATCGGATGGCTTATCTGGTGCCAATTATTATAGTCTTGTCAGCTTCAGAAAGTGTGATAATTGCCTAACGACTAGTCATATATCACTTTATTATATGTTTCGTGGACGTCTAGGTGTTTACGGATCCTGTGAGGCATGTGATACCGTCTTAATAGAAATGTATCACGCCCAATGAATCGTTTTTAGTTTTTGTTTATTGTGGTATTTCTTTAGTTTATTTAAAATAATGATTTAAAATTAGATATATATATATGTTTTGGCATATATTCGTATCAGTGACAGCGTTGTTATTTCATGCAATGTAATAAGTCTTGTAATGCTATATAATGGATCTAAAATGTGGCCCGACTCCACACAATCTTCTGTTGATTTTTGAGGATGTCCTTTTTGTTATTTAATCGATGTCACAGCCGCCATTGTAAAGAGTCTACAACATTTTCTGAATTCCATTCCAGCTTTAAAAAACTGTTATTACTGCATTAATTTGTTTTTCTTTCTAAGCGAAAATATTTTCAAATTCGTACATGTATACATGCTTGCATTTTCATCAAAGACTAAATGAACGCTACCAGCCGCGACTTCGTCCCAAATAACCCAGGTGGTAGGTCATAGGTCCTTGTGTACGTATATCACTCACGAACTATGAAACTGCTGTAACACTTTCAACACAAGGAAACATTGTGTTACTGTCGCCCATGCCTTGTCCAACCAAGCTTAACATGTACACGTATATAGTCTAGACACGCACGTTGTACCACATACAATTCACATACATCTCCCGCAAACATACACAGAGCAACAGCAGAGGTAAACCTACTCTATGTTTTGTTATTGCATGTTTTATAGAGAAATAATCTGTTGATTTAATCCGAAGTATTACCACGAGTCTAAAGTACATTACAGGGTCTATAAAACGTCGATCACAATCAGTTTATTCATACAATACACGGGGTAATAGAATGGTACAACATCGATGAATTGGAGAGTATATTAGAGCGTATTAGAACTACGATATTGAATTTGACCAATAGAAGGCATCCGGTAATCAGGTTCAGAAAATAATATTTTAAAAGTAAACAGGAAGTCATTTCAGATCGAATCTCGCGTCGAAGTATGTGAGCAAAACTGTGACGAAAATGAGCAAGTACACACTACACGAGACGACGTAACATTGAATACAAATCCAGATTTTCTGAAAGTATATTTGCAGGATAGTTGTAGTCTAATTCGAATATGCAACCTAGCAGTATGTGTCTTTCATTGAAAGGTCTACATTGAACATTAATAACCTATATAGGCCTTCTTTATATCTAAATATCGATAATAATATAATAATAATAATATAATAATAATAATAGCATAATTCCATACGTCATGCATGTTCAAAGGGCCTAAATAATATATAAAAGAGCAGCAAGATAAAGTTGTAGAGGATTAGAAAACCTTGTTATAACAGGATATCCGAGTGAGTTACCACACCAAACCGAGATCTGCACATCCTGGTAGGCCTAACTTAGTACAGGGGCAGAATAACCTTTCCTGGATGATGATTCATATTTTTCATCAGGTACAACTGGGGAACAATAAGCTAACACTTACAACTGGGGAACAATAAGCTAACACTATACATATAAATGTGATACATTTATCTTCATAACAAACTACCAGATGGACAGCCATTAAAAACTCTATCGATAAGATGGAATATACAATTTCGAGTGAACCTAAAATAAATTAAACAAAGAAAAGCGTTCAAGAACATGATTGAGATGACAGTAGTACCACGCGGGGCTCTCGACCGGCTTTTTATAAAAACCCTTTTTAAAAAAACACACAAAAAGAAAGACAACGGTATCTGATGTCGTACAGGGAGATGATGACTCGGAGACAGACACAGAATACTTGTGAAGGTGAGTGGACAGACGGTTGATTGACAGGGTCGAGACCCAGGCGGGTGGAAACACGGTGGCGAGTGGCGTCACACGGAGGAAACCACCATCAGATGTGCGTCTCTGTAAAACACATTGTCAAAACTATCAAACATATTGGTTCACCTATGAACCACCCAAAAGTTCATCGGGATGGACATAAAGGGGGCTCGTTGGAGAGACAGGGTAAAGGGTACAGAGGTCAGTGCCCCACCCCCACAGAAACCTCGGATCACCACCCCCATGTCAGTTGGTAGTATTCACCCTGGGTCCAGTCTATAGAGACATGTCCCCTGCAGCATTCAATGGGCGGAGGGTGTGATCTCCTCCCAAAATATGCCAGTCAGTGTTCATGATGGTGCCGTCCAATTTTCAGAAAAGATACCTGTGTATATAGAAAAGGGTTAGATATTGGTACCAACTCTCGAGTATATTCCCTGAGGCCTAAACTGTATCCAGCAACAGAGTGAAAAACATATCCCCTTAACAGCATTTCTCGTTGCATTCTTATTTGTGAAGTTATGTAGGAATATATAGAGAGGTCACGCTTTTGAGCCGAATTGCAAGATGTTTTCCATTTAAGGATAACGCGGAGGTTATAATTACGTTTAAATATACATGCGGATCAAAAGAAGGAAGCAAATACTTATATTTTATACACGTTTGGTGCAGGTGTAGCATCGCCGTGAATGAGGGTCACACTATTGTAGTCAGTGTTTTTTAAACATTGACACATGTGTCCTCTGGTTCAATGGTTAAAAAGAATGAAATGCTGGCCTATGTCACGTACACAGTTTACCAATTCAAGATGAAGTAGTATGCATACTTATTGTTGTTTGGTATATTGACAGAGGACAGTTTAAGCTGACGTATACGAAAGCATGCTTCACATTATACAGATTTTAGCACTCAGCGTTGAGCACAAGTCCCCCGTTCATTATTCCCTTGGAACTCAACAGGTCACGCCGAAAATAAATTATTCTCCTGTACCATTCATACAGATAACGCCTCTTATAATTGCTAGTTAGCTGTTTTATAAACTATTTTTTTCTAATTGGTTCTAATGGTTTAATACACAGGTTGTGGTCGCCCCCGCGTGCGAAGTGATTGTCCTAAGCAACAATAAGTCTTCGCACCTGTACACGGAATTAAAGGTGATAACTATCTCCATTGTCCAAGATGCACAATACGGTTGGGGGTGAAGGGAAGGCTGCCTTGGCTCTGTCCACGGGGCGACTAAACAGTCTAATGTTTAAGGGTAAGAAGTAGGAGGAGATCGCACATACAGTATCGTCTGCTTGTGTCAAAGATGACACTAATGGCGAGATCGTCCTAATTTCTACTTCAACTCTAACAAGTATAAACTGGAAGTGCCCGACTGTGAATCTTTGTCCAGTCTGTGGAGACATTCTCCGTCTTCTGTTCAACCACCCGGATGTCGTCTGTTGCCGTCTGCGCGAGAGATTTACCGACCACGTGACCTGTTTGATACTCCAGGAAAACAGAAGCAGAGTGTTTTTCCGGAGATAAATTGTCTCGTGTTTATTCCGAAGGATGGTGTGTAACTTTAGTGGTCGAAATGTATTACCATAACCTGTTGATGGTTGTCGTAAAAGTCTTCAAAGCATGGTGTCCATTGTAGTTGAAAACTGCAATTGACAATTAGCAGCCAATTGCTAACATATGACAATGTCCTATGCCATCTGGGTATCCTTTCATGACTCTTATATCCACCAGAGAAAACGAGTGCTATCGTACTGATCAGGGACAAAGATAGATACGAAAACGTTATATGATCTCATTGTAGATACGAAAGTTTCATGAAATGTTGCCCTGGGTCTCCTTTCACGAACCTCGCTTATCCATAAAGAGACCATAAAGCTCTATTTGCCGTTAGCTAATACACTGCAAAGAGAGCGCTCTGGTCTCTTAGCGGATAAGAGAGCTTTGTGAAAAGATACCCTGGTTGTATACAGAGCCATGGTAACGCTATGAGAATAGTAACTCGTGTGGGTGTGCGTGCGTGTAGGGGTGTGTATGTGTGTGTGCGCGCGTGTGTGTGTGTGTGTGCGTGTGTTTGTGTGTGTTTGTGTGTGTGTGTGTTTGTGTGTGTATGTGTGTGTGTATGTGTGTGTGTATGTGTGTATATATTCTATATGGATTTACGGACCTCGTAGCGCTACGATTGTTCCTTGAAACGGCGGCCTGATGTCCAAGGATCAAATTCGTATCGTTTCTATTGAATGGAATTATATTTACGGTACCGAAACAAATTATAAATGATACAGATACGCTTAGAATGTTCCGATAAACACGACAAAGAAATGCAAATTCTAGATGCAGTGTCCCTCCAAGCACCTGTCAGAATCACAAGAAGGTGTATCATCTTCCCAGCACCTCTTGATCCACAACTCTCAAGGAACACCTCTCCGCAACCAATTAGCACAGCAAATTGCCCTCCATTCAACTCACTATAGATAAATTAAGCCGGGGATGTTTCCCACGATAAACTCATAACATTATTCACGTATCCCAGACAGTTATAATAATCACCTCCAGCCAAAGGTGTTGATTAGGGACGGTTAACTCGGAACAGTTGATACTGATGTCTTCTCTTTTTTACGGCTATTGCATGTCGCACCCCTATCGCGACCAGCCACACCCTCTCCAACTTTTAGCCCTGTCCCCACTCCCCCTCCACCCTGGGTGCTGACTTCTCGGAGTACTTGCAGTATAAGGTGACAGGTTGAGAGAGCCTACCATAGGAATTATAACCCTGCTCCCCACCCTTACCTGTCTGGTGATGATTACAGGTAGACGACGCTAATTACAGGTAAATACAGATGCATTCCATCTGGATCATCTGAAGACCATCATCTCCATCACGGTGAATACCAATCCAGCAAAATGGCATACCTTGCGCTCACGGTGATGTTCGTGCAGGAGAAACTGTGTGGATAGAGAGGTTAAGATGGTCCCATAGGATATACTCATAAGTCAAGTCCCAACCATTGTGGAGACTCGTTAATTCGACAGATATACAGTAGAAAAAGATCAATCATAACACCAGGGACGTGGAAGGTTACTCTTCATCTTCGCCTTATTCGCCATTTTTTTTTATATCTAGTTAAAGGAATTACACTAACTTGCAAGGTTTTGCTTCCCATAACTCCAAATGGTGGGATTGCTCAATGCTTGACTCCAGTTATGATGGCTCAATAGACGGGTGGGATAAGTAAACAGTTGACGCCAATTCAATTGTGGAATAAATCAATGGTTGGAACACACGTATCCGGATGCTCGGTATTATTTTTATCATTATGCAGTACAGACTCATGCCCTCCTTCCATACCTACGTACTCCTACAGCATCCGTCTATAGAACCGCTAGAATTGTCCAAATTTCCAAGATCCGTTCCTCACGCATGTTCCATTTCACGACTGTTCCTGGGACAGTAAAAAAAAACAACCAAGCGCAGGCCATCTATTTGTATTTGTATGTATATGAGTATAAAATAAATAGAATGAACATACTAATATTTTCATTGATTATGGTCGTAGCGAATCAGGTAACATCAGCTCAAGACTACCTACAGTTTATTAGTGATTCATGTAGGCTGTAGCTGATCTGGGCTAATTCAGGCGATAATTAACTATTTCCTTTAAAGCACGAAACACATTCAAACCGCGTACGTTCAAACCAATAGGAGAAATAACGTTACAGAAATACTATAAGTTAGCAGTGTCGTTCACAGAGCGCGGCATCCATTACAAAACTAGCCAGAGTTCGCAAAGTACTCCTATTACGGCAAGCGTTAGGTATACACGTGATACAGGTAACACGTAAATCACTTGTGTCAACTGTTAATGTGTCCTGCTACCTCCTGTGTTCTGTAACGTCCATGGGGATCTGATGTCAGTCTCAACACGCATAATTCCCACCATCTAGCTTTTAAGTATATAGAGTATATGTATACATACATACAGCATTAAGGGTATTTGTGGTAAGTATATCCACCCATGGGACTGGCAGAGTTTGAGGTCGAGTTCAGGAATACGAGAAGGAGGTACTGGATACATGGGCGATACGTTGAAACTGGAAAAAGAGGGACTACATTTTTAAGTGGATAAAACTTCTATGTATGACAAGCAGCCATCGCCAAACCGTTCACGTCTCTGATGTGTGTTTAAAGTCTTTCCTTTATGTCGGTTTTTATTTGTGTAAAGCATTTACATATTTTATGTTACCGAATATGAATTATGCAAGGAAATGTATATCTTAGTATGTACATCAAACACACGTGACAGAGTTACAGACGCGCAACATACCGTAACTCATACGTACCTGTCAAAGCTCCTGTTGACAACAGGGTCAAATAACTGTACGCCTCCACTATAGCGAAGTGATGGAGGTGTACTCTGTATATTTGTACAGAAGGTGGTTGAATCTATAGGTTGTCTGGTACAGCGATGGTATGATTTCATACATAGTTCGTTAATTTCAATTCCAAATTACTCATATACCATATTTTCTAGGCATTTTGCTTGTGAAGACTACCAATTTATTATTATTTTTTAAAGAAATAACATTGTGTAAATTTTGCGATTCGAACATTCTTTAAATGTCCTCTAGTTAATCCCTCCTCCTCTGTCTATATGTTTTTGTACCTCTTGTTCCTGTGTTCTATTGGTATAAACCATGGCCGAAATATAGCTTCTGTTCATTGTCGTGGTATTAGAAATATTACATATTACAACATAATCTCATTCCTCAATGTTATTCAGGATAGCCTTCTACAGCGTCTGAAGCGTAATGCTTATAAATAGACGTCCTACATGTACCTTAAAGGGTTAGTTTAATTGCAGATCCACATTATGAAGGAAATTCCTGTATGTATATACTGTGTCCTGGTTCGATGAATCTGAGCGCTTGATTCAGAAGTGCGTCAGGACAGTCGACATCAGTCGTCAATGCAGATGCAACCAAGTGCGACGTCTACATCTATCTCAGTCAAACAACACCCCTCGGAATTGTCCAATTCAACCCAAATAGATTTGTTGCAGATATGGGGACCTATGGAGCATTAATATCTGAGTACACATCAAAGAATTGTAAAAATATAAGTCCTAAAGTGGAGCCCGAGATTCAGTGCTATGGGGTGAGAAGGAAAGGGACATCTAAAGAATTGGTGGAAATTGAATGGGACAATGAACAACATTTGTAAAGGAAAGGGAACTTTAATAATATTTTGTCGTATTTCTAGGGAACAATTGGTTATTCACAAATAAACCATATAGATCGTAAATATCCTGATATGTTTCCATAGATAATAGAAACATGTTATGGTTTTCACAATGTAGTTTATACATTCACTGGACATAGAAAGGTGAGGTGTGTGCTTACAGTCCGGGGGTCAAACTGCAAGGAACCTGTGTATCGAAATATAGGAATAATTTAATGTTAATCCCCTTTAGCACAGCAGGCTGTGTTCGTGTTATTGCTTTCTCCATAATCGACAACATCATCACGTTAAAAATCGCTCTTAAAATATGGAAGATATTACTTTTCTGACGACTATATACATGTAAATGTATTAATATATACTTTGTTACAAAAGCAATGTTTAACTAGATCATTCTGAAGATATTCTCGATAGTTGGGCTCACTTGAAAATGTTGTTATTTTTACAGAAATAGCCGATTCTTTTTCTCAGTCCACTTTGGATACATTTTACTTTAATACGTGTTGCGGGGACCATTCTGAATAGAAGGAGAATAGAACCCAAACCCTCTCCATCCTGGCGCATTCATGACGTAACCCAACGCTGCATGTGTGTGTGGTAACCGGTTTGGTGGATGGGTGTGAAATGCTATATGGCCATGCATAAGCTGTCTGTGGCTTTAATTTCCACGAACGTGTTGGAACTGGCTTTAGAATCAGGATTGTGATGCAAGATAATTATTCTGGATGACTTCATTCACATAACGGTAACTAAACCAATGGTTTAAATCCTTTTTCGACTGAGAGTTATTACAGTTGGTTTTAGTTAGGTTTGTACGATTCGATTAAACTTAATTGATGTATGAATTAGGTTTGGCTGGGTTGCAGGCAATGATAGGCCTATTTTCTTTTATTCGATGTTATTGTTTTTCCGTGTGATGAATATTTCTCTCTCTATCCCTCTCTCTCTCTCTTTCTTTCTCTCTCTCTCTCTCTCTTTCTCTTTCTCTCTCTCTCTCTCTCTCTCTCTCTCTCTCTCTCTCTCTCTCTCTCTCTCTCTCTCTCTCTCTCTCTCTCTCTCTCATTAACGCGCCACGCCTGTAATCAATGTCAGACTTACTTCTACAGCAGATCCTGCCGCGAGCGATGTAACACTAAAGATCCAAATCTTATTACTCATCTTCATTTGAATAACTTCATAAATGTATACACTCCAATTTCCATAGCGCATATATTTAACATAATATAAGAGAATTCGTTGCGGGCGTTGATCTTCTTTTGTTGTCATTAAACGACCTGAATACAAAATATTAGTATGTAGATGGTTCACACAATTTGAGAAATATCCTGAGTAACGTTTCACGAAACTCTGATAGTTTACGAGACCATAACACTCTCGTAAGTGCACGAACGTCTTGTATAAGATGGCTATGAGAGCGCTGTGGACGACTCGTAGTATAGATACGAGTGCTTCGTGAAACGATCCCCTGCACGGGACGGTTGATATTGAAATTATATGTGATCATATATGATCGTATATTGCGATATCACTGGAACAGAATGGAAAAATTAAATGAATTTGTTATCGCGTGTCACCGTTTAATGGAATTAAGGACGGGAACGAGCAGTTTCAGAAATATAATCTGCCTCCTGATAAATAAATGTTAGATAAAGTAATTCAATAAAGATCATAATGAAATGTCACTTTCTGTATGAAATATGAGTTATGCAATGTATGGGTTCGTTGTGTACGTGTGCAGGACATTTGGGCTATCAAATCTTCTGGTGTACAATGCAATGAAAGCATTGACAACTCGGATAGTGTGTATGTCAACGCAACTCTAAATAACAATCGGCTTTAGACTGATTCCAGTCTACGATCTAGTTTCTGAAAATCACAATCCAGTGTACGTATACCACAAAACTACCAAAAACCTAATTTTCTAAAGACAGTTTCCAGATACTAGTGCTAAACAAAGGCCTACAGGAACACTGCGTGTAGAGTGTACAGTGTAATTATAACGTTGTTGTTTTACTTTAATACATTAATTTGATACGTCCTAAAGAATCTGAATCGGAAGAATGCAATACGGTAACAGAGAACATAAAATGTACATTGTGTATCGTATATATCCCACTCAGCAGATGTAATAACCACTCGACCAATTCTAGAACGTCATACACGTTCCATTTTATTCTTACTGTGTATTTAGCGCCATATGGGCTTCCACCCGTTCTCCCACCCGGTACCATTGTCACATACGTAATTCGCAACCCCCCGTGACAAAAAAATGCGGGTTGTGACAGCCATCTCTGCACCCTTAACTTCTAATCAGTCGCGTCTCGGTTCCTCCCAGATAACCCCCCTCTTGCGTAACCATATTGCCCTTGACTAGTCATGGGCGAGGAGTGACCGCTAACAAGCCCGTAATGTGCAACTAAGTGCTGATTTCGGACACAATAACCCTAGAGGCTTCACAAGTTCCCGCCGTCGGCCAAAACAAATCGTCCAGAAACAATTTGTCGACTATTGAGTAACTGATTTAAATTGGCATTAGGTGCAGGAATCCATTGCTAATCACGTCCGAGTGTTGACATCCCCCGGACCCTGTATTACACGGACGGCCATTAATCCAGGGATAAACCCATTGGTGCCCGGGCTGTAATTACCTCCTAATCGACAGAGTTACCGCCCCTTCCAATTTGTACCAAAATTGTTACGTCATATGTCTTTCAAACGTTTAAGAGAAGTTTATTTCTTTAATACTAACAATTAAAGTTTCAGATTAATTTCGATTGTAATAGCGGAAAGTTGTACCTTAAGCCTTTAGCATTAGTTACGTACTATTAACCGTAATATTTCTCGTAATTAAACCGAATGCCGTGGCGTCGTAAAACTAGAAATATCGTATGTCGAAATGAACCCGATATTCCATAAAACTGTTGGAAAATAAATAAATGTGCATTGCAAAATACCTTATTCCTCAATGTCATTCATCTTGACATTCTACAATGTGTAAAGCATAATGCCTATGAATACACACTTTATAATTATCTCTAAATTGTAATTAGTTATATGTTCTATTACGTTAATTTACAGTATGTATATTTTCCTTACGGTCGCAGATGTGTTCACTATATATGCAGGATGGATGCGCTTTCTTTAAAAAGAAAATGCAGCGCCGACAATGCATACCTTCAGGTCAAGTGATGCATTACGTTGATAGCTTTTTAATTGCTCTGCGCTTAGTGCTATCTAATGCAGGTAAACTCAAACTGACAGAATGTCACACCTTACATCCCGCAGGTGCGTCGCTTTAATCACCCTCCACCCCACCCATCCCACCTCACCCCACCCCATCCTTCACACTAAGCTACCCCGGGGGTCCCTACATCTCGGTCCAGTTATTGAGGAAACAAATCCCCAGTTATGAGTCTCTGGTAATCCATAGACCATACAAACGTCATAAACTGACGAAGAATTAATATTAATGTGAAGAAATCACAATAATTGTGCACCCATTGTCGCCTATTTACGTGCATATATTGTAAGCGAAATCAGTTTTCAACGGTTCTTAAATAATTAATGGTATTTTTATAATACTGAACTGACTTGGTCCATCTTTATGCATGCTTGGATTTGAAAGCAATATAACATTCTGAAGCGTTGTGAATTATACGGCAGGTTTGGTCGATTAATTGCTCTATATACTTTGATGGAATATCGGTAACACGTGAGAAATATCGGTTTGTGGTAAATCAAATACATAAAGTGATCATAAATAAACCGTAACTACAACAGTAATTACAACTGAAGAAGTAACGACAAATTTAACGAGCACTGCAGTTGTTCTCATATATCAAATTTCTTTCTTCTTTTGCATTCCGCTTACATATTAACAAATATATTGATGTGAATGAAATTCAATATACCTCCACAACTCGCGTATAACATTTAGCTGAACAGAGAACATTACATACATTTTGCGAAAATATTTTTATAACAGAGTAAAATGCAGGCATTTAAGAATGTTCAAAGCTGTATTCTATAGCACATGTTAAATACATAGTTCTCAATTTTCAAAGAATTCAAGACCACAAAAAACTATTGTTAAACTGAAATTCTGTAGTATTCTTCTGCGGATTTTATGCGTTATTACCAACACAACCCCATGTGGATAATATTATCGCCTCTAGGTGGGACATGTTGAAAGTAAATAGGAATGCCATTAAAAACGCCATAGTCAATGCTTAGATGATGTAAAAGTTATATGCACTATTCAGATTTCTTTATCTTGGAATTTTCCTAACGTATTCTCCAGTTAGGTTCCAGATTAAGTCTCCCATGAACAAAGGCAGCGTTGTTTGACGTCGATCAGCCAGCGTTTACGACATTCAATGACGTGAAAGCGACGATCTCACCCAGTTCAGCCGTTATGAAAGACGTCGTTGTTGTCAGCGTGACCTTTGGCTCGTGTATGCTGTCGTCTGCCGATAGAGTGTCGTCTGCCTTCAATGGCGCGTGAGTTGGAGACACGTGTAGGTCAAGAAGACGATAACATTGAAAGAAAGGACAATATTTATGTACAGATCTGCCATGATAAAGAGCAATGTGCGCGGCAGATTTCGTGGTGTTTATTACATGCGAGTGTCGACATTTAATACTTTCAGCATTCCGTCAATTTCATGGCAAGATTAACATCTTTGTCTTTACAACAAGGTTTAGTCAGCATCGAGATATAACAACTTCAGTAACATTTCTTTTATTTGTTTGCCTTGTGCAATGAAAAATTTAAACACCGTCCGTAACTTTAATATTTAATTATCTCATACGTATCCGTCCGAGATCACTATCTGTATTTGCGCATACGGAGTTGTACTGAAGCTCTCGTATCTACTAAGATACCACTGCACCCTTGTACCTACCTATCCATCTCACTGACCACTACGAGAGCGCTAATGGTCTCTTAATGGATACGAAATCTCAATGAAAGGATGCCATGAAGCCCAGGACCCTCCTGTCCGAAGCGGTATAACTCTAAGGTAACCTTAGTAAACTCCACCCTCAGCAACGGTGTAGTCTCTGGCTAAGAAATGAGATAATGCTACCTTGGAGATTCGTCGTTTCCTACAGGAGTGCCCAGAATGTTAAATACTAGTGAAAATTCAATTTAAAACATTCCAAAGTTTCGCATTGTTAAAAACAGGAAAACATGGGGACATATCTAATTACGTGTCTACTTGTATGCATTTCTCGGATTAGGACTATCGTACACGCCGAAAGTGTATTTATGGGTCTACTTCCTGTAACGCTACCCCCCTCCATCCAGTACGCCCCATTGTAATACATTGTTCTATGACTCAGGAGACCCCGACTTTCTTCCCCCTCGCCCTCCTCCTCCTCCCTCGTCCCTGCTTCACCCTTACACCTGTCAGATCATAGTCTGACATCATATAGACAGTATCACTCCAAGGCAGGAAAGACGGAATAAAACCCGTACCATTAACATTCTTGACGTCGATCATCACTCAAAACTGCTTTCTATTTTATGATCTTTCACCTTTAATCCAGCTTATCTCATAATCAACAGACGAAGACTTCGCATGCCAAATGAAATCCAAGGCGACACCGTTGTGTTTAATATGTAGTTAAAACCGGTGATGAAGTGTTGATTCTGTTTTATATTTCTCCTTAATGCAAGAAGATTATTGGGGTTTGACAATATTCACTTGATTGAAAGAGGGAAAGGACGCTATATCCTTGCACTCATATTTCTGTGAGGTGCATGTGTCAACCTTAGACTATCCAGTGTCAACCTCTTTAGGGTATAATACTAGGCGAGGTTGGATTTTCCACATCTTTTTAGTGTTATCGGTGTGATCTGTTCATGGTGGGAGGAAAACCTGTAACAACACAGGCAATGCAATGCGCCACGTACTACCGGCACATATATTTTAGATAAAGTAATTATGATAAATATACAGTGTGCATAAATAATTAGAGAGCACAAACACACGTTTAAATAGTATAGTTGCACATTGAATAGCTCATAGCATAATCATAATAGACATGTGCGATGATTGTTGTAGCCGCACTACAATCACCCTGGATTCATTGTGGAAGTTCAGCATTATGAAATGTTGATCACATCACACAGCTTTTGAGATAATCACAAATTACATCTAAATATATAAGTATTATGCATAGGCTACTCATCTGTAAACAGCCAAATGAAGGCAGAAAAGGACCCACTATAAAATACAGAGACCCTGCTTTAAAATATCAGTGTTTGCTACGTTATCCCCCTTGTTCCCTCACAACATCGTATCGCATGTTGTTCTCCTGAAATCTTGTCCCCGTTCAGCAATGCATTGAAGACCTACTATATATAATAATCTTATCAAAACGTTTCTCGTTTAACGTGAACCATTGAAATCTTAAACCTAAAATTATCGAGTAATGAAACCACATAAAACCATGGCGTGAAGTATTCCATCGCGATTCTAAAGAATATTTTACAGAAGATACACCATCCAATTCAGCACATACACTGCCCCCCCCCCCCCCAACAGACGCCGGTCAGCAGTCACGTACAATAGCGATGAGCAGTCATGGGTTCTCAACTATCTTTAAATCGTCTTTTGTCGTTACCCAGGGCCCCGGACTGAATTTTTAAAGATGCATAGGCACTCATTCGCGGAGTAATTTCACGGACTGATTCTGCCCTCTCAATAAATCTCGTATGCATCTCTTCTCCACGACAAAGAGTCCCATCTTCAAAGTTCCGCCTGGCATCGAAAGACGTTCGTCCCCCCTAGCTGCAGGATTATCTCGTGAATCGGGGATCTTCTCCGCTACAATGAAATCTCCCCCTCAGCATCATACCGGGGCGGGGCAAAAACAACTCCATATCAAAGTTCACCCTACAACAAAATAACTATTTATCGCGTAGATAATAGAAGTCAAGGCGAATATCAGTGACCGGAGCGGCTGGAGAATTATTTATCGAGAAGAAGGAAGGACACCGTCAAGAATAAACTATGGGGAAACTACGAAATTATATATTAGATCTTGTAAAGACCAAAACGTACGGGTTCTTCAGGTAGTACATATAACAATGTTGAGTAGTTGATATTAATTATTTGTTTCTGTAGCGGAGTAGCCGGAGTTCAGGTAGCAGGTGTTGATAATGACACTGACCACCGATGACCAAGGGTCATCTTAAGTCTCGTCCTATCACTGGAACTAAACAGGGCTCAGTGGATTCAGACAATATCCCACTTAATGGCACTTATGTCTACGATAATCCTTATTAATTTACGGGTGCATACTTAAAGGTTTGGTGAAAATTCGCTGGTATACATTCATCCTCAGCTCAGCAGGGATTTATATTATTTCGTACGTTGCAAACAATGGAAAGGAGTGAAATGCAGTGCTCTGATAGACCGAGAATGCACACACACCTATTATTAATTAAATGGCACTGCATTTTCCATACACAAAGATAATGAAGATTGAAAATAAATCTAAAATTTTAATTAAAATGTTTCTTGTGGTGTGTGCAATTCTAATTTCTGATTTCTAAATATAATTCTAATTTCGAAGTATTATTTATATATAATTTACGGTAACTGATTGAAAACCAGATCCACGTCGGTCGTGTTGGCATATTCGAACATGGACATTCTATGTCACTCAGTGGAACTATCAAACATACCCGTTATCTTTGGTCCCAAACGACCACGATGATTACCAAATTAATAACCTCCTCATTATAAAGAGTTTAAGTCTGGAGCGATTCAATCCGCGCAGTTCCAAGTCACAATTAACCCTGTTCCCTTCAAACCCATCGCAATATCGGTATAAAAAAAAACCCAGCCGTCAACGATTTGCCAATGTCGGCGGGTTATCAGTCGTTATGTCGTTATCAGTCGTTATGTCGTTATGTCGTTATCATCAGGTTATGTAAGGGATTCGAGGTTAAGTCTGATGCCGTTCTTTACGAACTCACATCTCTAAACTGCTCTTGGCACAAGCGATAAGGACAGGGGTGTTTAGTATGGTAGATATCAGTTGGATCTGCGCGCCAAAATGTTAAAATGTGTCGAGGCCAACAGGCTAAGTGAATCGTGAGAACGTTTTATAATATCAATTCAAATGGATGTTATTTTTGGGTGTGTAAATCTTGGAATTGTGGCACCGATCTTCTGCGATTAAATCATGTCATCAGTTATGTAGTTCTATTAGTTGTATCCGTCTCCCTAATGGTGGTTTTATTCATACACTACTCCTTGATACTAAAGTTAATATGTACATGTGTTCGAGCGAATTAAATCTACAAATGTTTTGTGATATTATGTACAAATGATGTGTACAAGTAATATCTACAAGTGATATGTACAAGTGCTATGTATACACGTTCTCTATACAGCCTTGTATGAATTTAGACTCGAAATCTGTTCAAACAGTCATTATTTCTGTCCATTATTTCCTTGAATTAAATATTAGTATTATTCCTTCTGACCACAAATATGCATATACTGTTCTTGACGTCTTTGAGGGGTAGTTGGTTATCAAGATATTGTATCGATATATAGCATGGTATTATAGCGATCGTAAGGGGCAAAATATGAGATATACATACATTGTACATTGCTGAATTTGGTTATCTCTCAAAACCAGCACCAAGAGAAATGATTCCTTCGTACTGAGATCAAACATATACGATGACTATAATGATACACGAAGACCTTTCTTAAAAGGAGAAAAATAATTTTAAAGTAACGTATTCCCTATCTTACGATGTTTTTGTCCTGTCAGAAATTAACAATAAGGTGAACTCCGTACCCCCTTTTGATCCACACCTGCTTTTCCACCTGACAGTGAAATATACAACACGAACGTGCTAAGCGCGTGTCACGAGATTCGCGAGCTGCCAGTGACAACCGAAATGTATCTACCTGCTATTTATGCAGTGTATATATCTTGTCCCATTCCATTGTCCGGCGCCTGGACAGAGTTAAATGACCTCTCGGTGGACAGCGGTGTCGCGTTCGCGTCGAAGGGAACCGTAAATATAGAGGAAGCACTGAGGCAAACACTAAGATGTTTAATAACGTGTTGTATTGCTTTTGGATGAATTGGCTTCACGCTGTGTTGTATGTGCGTGTTGGCCCACGTTCATCTTAATTACCTCTGCATGGCAGAATTTGAAATAAAGATAAACATAAAATAATATTTGTAGTCCAATAATTATACGGAGGAATGAATATATATTGACAACAATATATTTTGCCGGTTTATATTCCATAAAGCGATGGAAATTATACAAATTTTATCTCTGACATTTCACAACGTCGCGTGTGTGGCTTTATGGTTTACTTGGCAGTTCCAAAGAAATCAATTAATATTTTATCACTTTGTGAGCTTGGTTTGTACCAGTTACAAATTCATTGTTCTTTCAAAGTATACAGTGCCATCAATACTACATGCCTCCGTGTATACAAACTCATTCTACCATGCTATTATTTGCAGGCTGTTTAAATATACAACTAGCGTCTTCATCTTAACTAACATTATGGTCATCACATATTCAAAATCTTCCAGAAACCATAAATCTGATGACAATTTTTATTGCACCACCAAATTTTGAACGTGTTCTATAAACCTAATGGGCAAATTTTCATCAGATAACACCTAAGAATAGTAATAAGCACCTGCTCAAAAGTAAGACAACTGCCATACCCTGTAAATTGAGAAACGAAGATAAATGTTGACCAAGGAATTTGTCAGCATAGTACCTTTGGTCAACTTGAACATGTAGGCTCTTCTTCATGACGTATATGATAGGTCGCCGAGATGTAAATACAAATATGTTCTTGTCCAAAGAATATCCACCCACATGCATTATTACGCGTATTCAACCAATGAATATCGAAAAAAATATATATTTGCATGCTGTTCATCATTGTACATATCGACTCGTATTTGAACTCTTGAGGTATAAGAGGATCTTATACAACAATACAATACATATCTTCTGTTTAAGACGGGATAAATGTATTCAATACAAATCTACAAAACGTCATATATATGTATTTCAAAATCAATTCAACTGCTATAGCAATTTCAGTTACAATTATTTTCTCTCTCGAAATGAATGCAATATATATTTGACAGCTGCGGCCGATGAAGTGAGTATTTGTCAAAGCAAACTAGTCAGGATGACTAAACCCTAATATGTTTTATAAAAGCAAACCATCCCTTCAAGAAAGTATCACTTTCAAACTTTGCAAACATTGAAAGATTGCTTCGTGTTGCAGTCAAAACAAAACAGTATACATCTCGTCAGAAACGTCCGGTGTGTTACAAAAAACAAACAGACCAGCCTCGTGCTGCTGGTGTATCTTTGGCGGAAAATACCGATTCGTGCAATTACTGGGCGGGAGTCAGTCTGCTAATAGATATGAGGGATACCCACGTGGAACACGATGAGACATTTGTTCAACAGCTAGCGGGTATATCAACAAAATCAAGGGTTAGACGATAATGCACAAGAAGCTGCGGGCATGACCTAATGTTTTGCCAACGAAGAATCATCATCCCCAGGGGAAACTACTCTCGCTTACAACTGCACGCCTGCATATTTACACGAGATTCGTTTAGACGTATAACTTTCTCATTTTATACACTGCCACGTGACGGTGTCTTAGGAACTTCCAACTCCGTTATATTTGAAGGCCCTATAACAAAGCATCATCTAAGATACAGGATCGGTACCTCCTTTAACTCGCTCCATGCTGCAGGCAACAGGAGATGCCCTAAAGAGCAGTGTCTGTGCATAATCCAGCAGGGCGAGGGTTAAAATACCGTATGAAATAGCAGTGCCTGAGAAATTATCTCGAGGATGTTAGCAAAGTGACGGTCATCGTCATAACATGGATGGTACCACTACCACTAGTGAAATCCGTGAACTCATCTTATAGGTACGCAGTATACACGGAAATGCATTATATATTCGAGGACATATAAAATATGTGCGTTCTATGTTAACCATCCTCTGTCCACAGTTCGTAGAATTTCAGTACCTTCATTCAACTGTATGAATGAATAAACTGAGCGGATCCCTCTTTGAGGCAGATGATGTATGCTACCTTTGAGGCAGATGATGTATGCTATCTTTGAGGCAGATGATGTATGCTATCTTTGAGGCAGATGATGTATGCTATCTTTGAGGCAGATGATGTATGCTACCTTTGAGGCAGATGATGTATGCTATCTTTGAGGCAGATGATGTATGCTACCTTTCAGGCAGATGCTGTATGCTACCTTTGAGGCAGATGATGTATGCTACCTTTCAGGCAGATGCTGTATGCTACCTTTCAGGCAGATGCTGTATGCTACCTTTCAGGCAGATGATGTATGCTATCATAACACAGCCAAATATAGTAGTGTAGGTCATTAAGCTGCTCTCATTAACTTAGGACGGATGCTAGCAGAATGTGTAGGATTATTTTACTATGGGCGGCAGATATCGAACACGAGACAATGGCAATGTTATACTATATTTATCAATGTCAAGGCGTGGTCGCTACTTTCAGACGTAATCATAGCATTGCTGTACGGCTTTGGCTGCGCATATTGGAGGCATGCTGGTAGACTATGCCCATTTCTGAATCTAATTTATGAGTGGACCTACTAATAAAGATAATGATTGGTTTTTTTACATCGAAATCAATGGCGAAATGGTCTTGCAACCAGATCTTGATGCATATAGTCTTATACTTAAATTATATGGAACGTACTCTCAAGGCTCAATGTACTATTACCTATATATTCTGACTGAATGGGCTTACAATATAAAATGAGAAATCAAATTAAACAAAACATAACTCCCCTAAGTATCTATAATTTAATCTAATGTCAAAGACCCTTGAGTCATCACTTCCTATAACCTTGAAATCCAAGAACATTCGGTCGAGTACACTTTAGGGATATCAGACTGTGCAAAGATATAGGCTATACGCGTACATGCCAGATGGCAACACGCTCAAGGCGTGACACTGCGTCAGCAACACATGGCTACTCAAACAACAACCTTGGTTCCTGGTGCAAAATGAAGAAGACAGACGATACGTCTGCAAGAGAAAATTTGACACGAGCCTACGACAACAACACTGATTCTTGGAATTGAGCCTGAAGTGCACGTACGTACAAGTAAGCAAGACACATCCAAGCAAGTGTAAAACAGTATATATATTTTTTTCTATTACAGAGGGCAAGTAAGGGTGTCGGGGGGTATCACGTTCTCAGATGGTTTCTCGACCGAGCAGAGTGGAAAGTGGTTGATTTCTCCCATGGCGTCTAGAAACTGCGCATTTCTTCAAGGTCGAACTTCGAGGTTTTGAAGGTAGCACATAAAATGATGGCTACTTTTAAAACGGAAAGTGCTCATTATCCAAAGCATCTAGTAACTGACATTCGATGACGTGATTATGCATTGGTCACCGGAAAATGCACGTGGAAAATTATTTTAGTGAACTATATAGTGTTGCCTGGGACGCTATGAACATGCTATGTCCATTGGAACAGTCTTATGGGACGCTATGAAGTTATGTCCAATGGAACTGGTCTTGCCTGGGACGCTATGATCACGCTTTGTCCACAATGGAACTGGTCTTGCCTGGGACGCTATGATCACGCTTTGTCCACAATGGAACTGGTCTTGCCTGGGAGGCTATGATCACGCTTTGTCCACAATGGAACTGGTCTTGCCTGGGACGCTATGAGCACGTACGCTATGTCCACAATGGAACTGTGTTGTCAGGTATGTGTGCCACTGGTGCAAGCCGAACTATTGCACATAATGAAATTTATTAGATTTGATTGTCGTATAACTTTAACCACCTGTTGACCGTAGCTTCCTAAATGTCATTCCGCGGTGATCGGAATTCTTGGGAAAATAGGCGCACCTTTTTTTCATCACACTTTTCAGTTCTGTGTATGTGCGGTCGTCATTTACGATATTCCTCTAATTTTTCAAGCCATTGCGAGCGTGTATCGTTTGGAGAATTACTTCAGCTACCATCATATGGCAAGTTGTATACCAGTAACCTTAATTACACAGTATTCACATGGAATAATATTCATAATATAGTTTCAGTGTTAGATTATCCATAGACTTGGAGGGTGAAAGTCAATCAGTTATATGTAACTTATATTGATTGGTATATTTATAGGAAAGGAACCACTGATTATTTTTTTAATCCTCTTCTCTCCAGAAATCTAGACTTGCTTAACTGATATAGGAAATTATTATTAATAGGAGTATACGTATTTGGGTGAGAATAAGGTATGGCACATACTATTTCACTGTCATTAAGCATACTGGTATAATATGTAGTATAATTAATAGAATTTGTCTGAGACATGAAACACCACAGAGACTCATGGCAATTCCTACAATTTCTTCATGTGTTGACGTTGATGTAGGTCTAGATATCTCTGTCACGAACGATTCCCTCCTTGCGTGCTGATGAGACACGACCCCCCGGCACGTATGGGAAAACGCGTACAACTTATTAAGCCCCACTTACAATAAACACGCATATATGTTTTGTTTTTTATTTCTCATTCCAAACTCCACGTTTCGTGTGATGACCTGCAATTCGCTCGATCTGTTTTGAGAACGTTACGGTTCTAGGAATGAGAGATACAGTGTCTGCGTGTCGTGAGATGTAACACGAACGTGTTTGCAGTTTCTGTGAGATTGGTTGGAAGGATTTATCAATTGAAAATTAATGTTTTAAATACCGACCGTTTAATGCATTACAAAACAAGCTACTTTTCCCGTAAGGAACGTAAAGGGTCACATGTAAGTAGATGTAGATCTATGCATACAATGTAGGTATTGTCAATAGAAATATGTGACTACGAATAAAATTACAAGCAAATAAATTAAAAAAATTCTAAGGAACAGTTATAGGCTAAAATTTGGGTTTGTAGATATAAATCTTTGTGGTGTGAAAATAATGTTGATGTGCTGTAATATATATATATAAACAGGAAAACTAGTCTTACCTTTATTTCCAATGGAACTTTGAACACAAAGGGTGAACGTTAACAGAATATGCGCTGTCCACATTGTAATCGTCATTATATTTGTTCTTCTCTGATTGTCTGTCTTCAACTCAGTCGTGGTTCGATAAAACTGGCATCAGCTTCATCCTGTTCTTATATATACACACAAACACGTACACGATCATTAGATCCTTTCAAACAATAAATGAAAACATCCATGGGTATATTAATACCAGACGACGTCATGATTCCTGATCTGACGGTACATTGGATTCGTCCATCACCAGGGGACGGGTAACAGCGCATGCGTTCATGCCTAGCTCATTCATCCGGGTATCCACCCAGAACCAAAAGGAAAATCCGCGTCCAGTGAAGCTTTTCTAACTCAATGATAGACTCTACCCCCCTCCACTTCAAATGGCCATGCGAAATGACAGCGAATCCCGCTTGAGTCAATAAATGAAACTATGACGCAGCGATTCGCTCAGGTGAGCAGGCTTTTCCCTCGCTGTTTTAAAAGCCCCAAGTCACGACTGTACGTTATGCGTATGTCGACCTGCGTGCATATAGCTTTGTGAGTTCAATCGATGAATGCTCTTCTACACTGATAATCGGCTCTATAGTATTGACCTGCTGTGGTGCCTATACCTTGTATGAATCGAAGTAAATTATGAATATGAAGGTTGCGTGCGTGTCCGTTTGCATAATATTATGTGTTAATATAAACAAGCTAGCCTTTGAACCGGCAATGTGTCAATATCAGAAAATAGATCTATAGATTATCCAAGAATAATGTAAATATAGATTATCTTAATCTACGTCATAACATGTAAATGCAATTCAAACGGGGAAGAATAATAAGTTAATGCTATTGGATTATCTCCCAAATACGTGACTTGTATCTAAAGATAAGTACAGGTCAGCTCCAATTTATGCCTTAAGCTTAGTATATAGGTGCTAATATGTAACTTAATATCATTATATCGTATACGGTAAATATCTCGATCGATATCGATTGTATAATATTACATTTCAACTATAAAACGCTGTCCCGGAAATCAATGTGTATATTTATAGAAAAAATATTAAGTATTAGTTTCTATAATACAAATGTATTAATTGGATTAGATGTATAGACATTGCTGCAAATATTAGTAGTTATTCGATGTTCATGCTTAGACAGAAAACAATAGTTACAGATTGTGTACAGTTGTCATTCTATTGCCAGATTTACACACGCGCACACACACACACGCGCGCACACACACACACGCACACACACACTCAAACACATACACACACAAACACACACACACATATTTCTTTTTAATATATTTTTCAGTTTATATTGCCAGATTTACACACACGCACACACACACGCGCGCACACACACACACACACATACACACACAAACACACACACACACACACAAACACACACACATTTATTTTAAATATATTTTTCAGTTTCACTGGATGTAAATGTTCATGCTTAGACAGAAAACAATAGTTACAGATTATGTACAGTTGTCATTATATTGCCAGATTTACACAAACACACACACACACACACACACACACACACACACACACACACACACAAACACACACATATTTCTTTTTAATATATTTTTCAGTTTCACTGGATGTTAATGTTTACAATATCATGACTATGGGGAAAACGGATAAAGTTGTTATAAACTAAACATGATTGACATTGCATGCGAGAATCAGTGATAAAAGTGGTGATCTTTGTTGTCCCAGTAATGCCTTTCAACACAATGTGTTAATTATGTACAGAAATAACTAGTATGTATTGATTTGCATTGCCATCACCCCCCCCCCCACACACACACACACA
>JAUTBT010009219.1:0-24871 GCA_032361225.1 Lepetodrilus schrolli
TGCATATAGATTACATAGTTTGTATGTGTGTGTGTGTGTGTGTGTGTGTGTGTGTGTGTGTGTGTGTGTGTGTGTGTGTGTGTGCTACATGTAAGTAGCGATCATGTAGTGATAATAATGCCGTCATGATGCTTCGTTTGAAATATATTGACACTTTCAGAGAAATATGGAATTCTCTATGTTAGATCAAGAAAATATTATTTACGGCACAAAAGCGATAGTCCGTATTCCAAGTTAATTATACTTATAATTATACTTATACTAAATCACTCAAATTTATATTAAAACGATAATCGAAATCTGGCCATGGAAGTTAATATGTATTTGCTGGCCCCGTCAATTTCAGGATTAGGCCAATAGCCGGATATTTTCCCACAGTAACCTTTCGTTACGTCTTCAATAAACAGATTACTTTGCAATGCCAATTCATATATCACTACACTAAACATCAATACTTTCCATGCGCTTAGCGCAAGCTATTTTGTATTGATTATTATGCGAACAATTTAAAGAATTGAGTGACGATTAGTGATGCGTACTTATAACTTTTAACCACATGAACTTTGCCTACCAAAAAAAGTGAATACGCCGTTCTGAATAATCTTAGAGAAGAAAAACTCGGTTAAAAATCGATGACTAACCACCAATGATTCGTCCATCACGCGAGCAGTGTTCATGCAGATCACACTCATCCTGATCCTGGTATAGGAACTAAAATTATGGGCCATTAACAGTTGTGTGGTCCTGTGGTGATTTCCTCTGAACATTGAAAGCGGACACCGGTTGGAACATGCACCGTGAAATTAAATGACTAAATATATGAAGGAGTTGAGACACAGCGTGCAATGAAGTACTGAAACTGGTGATTTCAGAAAAATACGTTTGCGATGAATGAACACACAGCTATCTATAGACCGTTCCTTTCTGTGTTACGAAGAGCATCCTCCATGTTTAAGATACGTATCCGGTAATTACTTCTAATCCCACACACACAGTTTTCTCTCCTAGTAAAGGGAGTAGTAGTAATCTGGGATCTATTCATATCCATCCTAGCTTATTGAAGAGTAAGATGTGTGCTCGAGTACCCTCAGCTTATAATTCGTGTAAAGATATTTGTTTTTGTTTGAATCTGATCCAGTCGGTGTCAAGATCGTTTCGCTCATATTACGCCAGTTTATGAAAGGAGGAAACCTTCAACACCCGTAGCGTTGAATGTGGCAGTAAACCTGCGAGCATCGGCTGGTACTGACGAACCAATTGTGTCAGTACAGACGGCGCATCCTATCAGGGCCCGAGATTACGAAGCTTTTTTTAGTACGAATTCATGCTCAGCTTAAAAGTTGTGTTCACAAATCCCCATATAAAATTGAGCTTGAGCAGGATCGAAATCGCACTAAAGAAGTTTCATAATCTCGGCATCAGAAGGATGGTTCGAAGAAATCCGACGATATACTACTGCTGCAAAATCAGGATGTCACCAATCATAGTCAGTAGTATTGTTAATAGGCAATTGTATGCGCCCAACATTTCTATATGTCGTTGAACTATTTACTATTAGTCTTGTGCTGTGTTATAGTAGTTTGATTTAAATCGAAGAGAATGTTTTCGTTCGATATTGTGTCTGGACGTGACGATACTGTACGTTGTATATTATTGCGATTCATAATTGTTTAAGTGTGAAGACATAATGTTACCAGGCACACATTTTACTATCGCTTCAATACCTCAGAAGAAAATATTATAGTATTCTTTGAATTAAACCATATATAAATAGCATCCCGTGTTGTATTGTTGTCTTCCCTTGCTTGAACACCAGAGGTCGCCACGCTTGGGACAGGATCGGAATCCTGAACAGGCTCAGTTATAGGCTATGGCCTAAATATATACCCTCGTTGGAGAGATAGTCCATGGCCTAAACTGTAGACCCAGATACGTACATGGGTATACTCAGCAAGCCATAATTACTAGTAGGAAGGAAACACGGCAGACAGTAACTAATACTGAGCAGAAAACGTGATTACAGCCAAACTCGAGTTACCTGGGATCGAACGAGCATAGACCTGATCAGAATCGCCACAAGCACGGGGCAACCGAGACTGCTGAAACTGAAACTCATTTAAATGGTCATTTTAAAATGAGGTCACATGACGAAACCTGAACGTGCTGCAGTCGGACGTCGCAAACGACGTTATAAAACTACCGGGGGAAATTCAGACAGAATTCCCACGGAAGATTCCCCGTCTGACCTATGCTAATTAGGCGTATAATCAATAGCAAATGTTTCATTTAGTTCCATTCTGTAATCTTACTGCGTTTGAACTACTCTCCTGTAGGAACAGGTACATGGGTGTCCACGGGTGTCCAATGGTGGTCCAAGATATGCCCGGGGTGTCCAGGTGTGTTCAAGTGGTGTCCAGGGGTGTACAAGGTTTCCAAGGGTGTCAAAGGGCCTCCAAGGGGTGCCCAGGGGTGTCCAGGGTCAGAACTGAACTGTGTGAATTAGTTCTTCTATAATCATTACTACATCTGTGGCTTACAGCTCCCAATTCCCTGCACTTCATGACATTTAGTCGGCGACCACGTGCAAGACTTTTATTTAAAAACCATAGCGGTTCGGTGATAGAATAGTTTTAAAGTTATTGTTTTACATTTTAAAAATATTATAACAAGGGAGGACACTTGATGGTCCGTCAACACTTGACTGAAATTTTAAATGTGCATATCTATCTATCACAAATACCTCTGAATTAAATCGTATCTCTGGTAACCATGAACGAAGTTACTGAAATTTCAACAACAACAAAATGCAATAAATCATCCTAGTTGTGTAGACGGAAGTTCAAGGACTCAATGTACGTTCTCTCTTCTGGTTTGTTCAAAATATATATGATATAGTCTTGCGGGAAATTCTGACAGTGCACGCGAAATGATGCTAGCTCAGGCATACTGTGGCTGCCATGCATTAAAGAAGGTTGTAGGCAATCATCTCCATCAAGCCTCCATAGAATGTTTCGTAGGCTAATATGACTACGGACATGTCATATCTATATCAGCGAATATGTGACGCAAATGGCCCACATATTTTAACAAAAAAACGTTGGTATGCATTAGTGAGGCTGAATAGCATAAATTCATGTACAGTAGATACCGCTGCGTATATAACCCAAAATACGCACATTCCCATTATGTATCTATTAGTTGCAAGTATTGACAGCCCACAAACTCTCTTTGCGACCCACTGAAGGTAAACCTTGCTACTTATATCACATATATCGAACGTCGACCACAAGCATGATGACACTACATTACACTAACATTCAGGTTGTATGGTGTGGTTAAATGTACGTGTAACTTTCTGTGAACAGTTTTCGTCACATTCTTACTTAATTCCTTCTTATCGCTCACCATCCTCCCTCCCTCTGTCTGTCTGTATCTCTCTTTCTATCTCTCTTTCTCTCTCCCTCCCTCTTCTGTCTCTCTCTCCCCTGTCTGTCTGTCTGCCTCTCTCTCCCTCACCCTCTCCTGTCTGTCTCTCATTCTCTCTGTCTGTCTCTCTCTCTCCCTGTCTGTCTCTGTATGTCTCTCTCTCTCCCTCCCTCTGCTATATCTCACCCTCTCCTGTGTCTGTCTCTCCTTCTGTCTGTCTGTCTCTCGTTCTGTCTGTCTGTCTGTCCATCTCTCTCTCGCTGTCTGTCTCCGTCTGTCTGTCTCTCTCTCTTTCTCTCTCCCTCCCTATTCTGTCTCTCTCTCCCCTGTCTGTCTGCCTCTCTCTTTCTCTCTCTTTCTCTCTCCATACCTCTTCTGTCTCTCTCTCCACTGTCTGTCTGTCTGCCCCCTCTCTCTCACCCTCTCCTGTCTGTCTGTCTCTCCTTCTGTCTGTCTTTCTGTGTCTCTCTCCCTGTCTGTCTGTCTGTCTGTCTCTCTATCTCTCTCTCTCTCTCTCGACGCCATATGATGTAGATTAATGGAGTCCTCTCACCGTAAATTCCAATTAGTGCCGTTCATTACCAGTATTACGACATCCACTGTTTAATATAATGACTTGTTGCACGTTAAGTCTTTCCAAATTGAAATGCTATCATACAGTGGTATGCTGACACGTATTACCCTTTATAGAAAGAACACCTTAATTCTACAGAAAATGACACGATTACATGAACTATAAACCCTAATGTAGAACACGAGCAAATTACTCATTTATTATGATATGTCTAATCTTAGATATTTGGAAACAATCAATTTACCTGTAATGCGCTTGGAGTAATTGCTATGAAAGATACTGGGAGAAAAAAAACAATAATATCAATACGGTTGGCATATATTTAAGTCAGGACTCTTGGCTGGATTCAATGCACAGAAGTCGTGAAAAATGATTCACTTCCGATGTCGATGTCGCTCTCGCTTCACCCTGTTATCAACCCACAGTTTGAATGAGACCACGTCCTTGCTGCGCACACGAGCGGCACTGTCTTACGACTTTGGTGGGATTTACCCTGATGTTCATTACGTGGCCCTCATTGTTTCCACAAGGCTATGTTGATTTAGTATGTTTTATTCATTAACACGGGGGTGATTCTGACCGGCAAACGGAATGGGTTGACCTGGAAGACGTAGTCTCGTAACAAAGACAGTTATGAAATATATCAACGAAGAATATGGCTACTGGTATATAACCATATGGGCATTATGTAAAAAGAAATACAGCATGCTTGGTATATATTTATATTTATTAATTAATTATTCGTCGTGCTTCTCTTATTTTTGACGGAGTAGGAATTAGTGTCGCTTAGCTGATTGGCCAAAGGTAACCAAACGCTCTGGTATGTGATCCTGTATACAGCTCATGAGATCATACAAAGCATTGAAATTATCATGAGCGTGTCGTCCTATTCAATATATAAGTATGATTAGATTATCGTGTCGACTTTAATGCATGAACGACTGCAAGATGGGCTGGTTGATACTCTACACATCTCCGCTTACATAAACAGCACTTGAAGGATGTTTATATTTGACCAAAGAAACCATACCTAAACACGCCAAGGCAAGCTCATTCTTTGATAGAAGTGCTACAGCGCCTGTGCAGGTCTGTTACTCTTCGCGTAGCATTCTTAAAATCGTGAACTATTAAGGAAACACGGATGTACAAATAAGTGTATAAAAGCTTAATATTCGGCCGGAACTGAGCCCGCTCGTATCGACTTTCTAGAGGCAGCTGTGCCGTGGAGACCGCCAAAGGCTAGCAGCCTCCTTTATTCCAGCCGAATAAGATGATGCACAGTTTGTAGGCGAGCGAAAGCAGACGACACTTCCTACAACTGGATATCACGCGTACTACTACTAATGATCACTAAACACCATCAAGATGTCGGGTGTATAGGCTTATTGTTTCGTTACTCTAATTCCTACGAGATCAGCATAGCGCTATAGTACGTTCACAGCGTATGAAAACCAGGTAATTCGCGGGTGATATTGACCGGTCGAGTTGTAGTAGCAGTAGTAGCGGGGACGGCGAAAACCTATGCTTGTGTGTCTTCGTTTGGTGACAACGGCTTCCAAATATGCCAAGGTGTTGTAGCAGCTTTCGATTTCATTAAACCTGGGCGGGATTATTCCACTGGAGAGGAAAAGGACACGACAAACAGGTATGACGTGTAAATCTCTATATGAATCCTCCAGAATTGTCTTATGGTTCGTTTCCACTCGTGAAAGTATTTTTTTCATTGCGTACCTTCCGTTCGCGCCTATTGCGTGGTGAAGTCAAATGTCCCATATGCAATTGGTGTTTACTGGTCATGTTTATCGTCCATCTAAGCTGTAATGTTAATGGTCGTTCTTCGGCTTGGTGACATTTTAGAAACTCCTAATGCCAGTCTCCAAACGGGGACTAGCGACGGCATTCATTTGTACCTCAGAAATTGCTACAAATATTTCAATAGAACGTCTGCCATTTGTCCGCGAATACTTTTTGTAGCAAAGGTTAGCATCTAGTCTTCTGTAAGGATAGTAGAATGGCTAATAAAAATGAATTTAAAGTAATCAGTAATTATTTTCCCATCATGGCTGGAGACCAGAATAAGACTCCAACGGCAAAACATTCGATAATGTATTAACTATTGCTTGGGTGCTCTGGTTTAAATTTGCATAGGCAATGGACTGTGTTGACGTAGTGGACTTTGGCACCGTGGTTATTAGTATTAGATAATCTTGTGCTGGCACCATTGGCCAATAACTTCATTTGCAATCAGATGGACGGTTACGTAGGCCCGCATGTACTTGCAACATGTATATGTGTTCACCCATTTCCCAAAGCATTTCAGCATTTATATGCGTATAATATATTATTATTATTATTATTATTTTAATAATAATAATAATTCACCACCAAACAGTATGTAGTTTGTAGACACCATTTTATATTTAGATGTACATATTTCGATTTGTATGCATTTTTGTTACAGAAAAATATACATGACTTCATCTTTCATAGTAAATGAGCTTTGTCATATTATTGTCGACGAGCTAAAACATAATGTTATCCTTAACGTAGTAAACGATACAGGCAATAGAGAACTATATATTTATATTTAGAAGAAAATTACATTCAGCTAAATTACAAGTAATTACTCAGATAACAATGTAGGACATTACCATTTCAGGTTGAGCACGATTAACTATGTCTTTAGACTGGCTCGTAATTAAATCTATAGACATAAAATCAAGGAAATATGTCTACAGTGACATGGCAACATACTGTATCAGGTAATCTATCTACGCAATTCAGTCATTATTGCCTCTAGGCCATATTATATTCCTGTGACTTAAAAACAAGTCGTGTCCATGTTTTCTGTAAGCATTAATGTTACAGTCACCATATTTGTGTAAACATTTATGTTACAGTCACATAATTGTGTATACATTCATCTTATAGCTACCTGATATGTATACACATCTATGTTACAATCACCATATATATAGACGCATGCTACTGGCACCAGTTCTGTCTCCACGTATGTTACGGGTATCCGATCTGTGTACACGTCTGTTTAATTGTTCCCATATATGTATACATATATATATATATATATATATATATATGTTCCATGCACCAGATATGTATAGCAATCTATGTTGCAGTCATCAGATATTAGTATGTGTATATATCTATGTTACATCATTCACATCGCCGTTGGCAACATATGTCACAGATCTGCTACGTATAGTTAACAGTTCCAGATACGTAAATATACATAGCTTCAGCGAGTCTAATACATAGAGATTAACCCTAAATGCAAGATATAGACGATATCTAAAGACACGAGGTTAATAATCTATTTGTGATCTAATTTCAAGCTTAAATACTTCTCTATAAGAAGAAAACATCAACGTGTGAGTCGACATATTAAAGTTACGCGTAGGAATACATGCAGGTCAGTTAATTGTAATTGTAAACCGCTTCTATTAGCACATAGTCTCCGGTCATACTAGTTATCTTCTTTACTATTTCCATACAGTAGCATTTATAAATAGTAATATGACGTCACATGAAAATCACGTCATGTGAAAATAGCTCCCTAATTTGCATAGTTATTAGTCAGGCAAAGTAGCATGATACACGAAATATCTGTATAATTCCTTGTTCTCATAAACTTACTTGAATTGCACTCTTACTACTGGTTATTTCAAGGTATATTGGTAAATATTTTATAAATACTATATTATTTTACATGTATGCACATAATATTTGGGAAAATTCTACATATTATTTAGAAACAAATGCCAAAAACAATTAAAATAATGTCCATATTCAACTTCCATTAGATGATAAATTCGAATATCTGTAAAATATAGAAATGCACAAATCCAACAGCGAATTACGTCATTGTCGAGCCACCTTACGTGTCGTAGTGTAATCGCGAGTCAGCGGTAGCAGTCTAAAACCAACTGATCTAACGTAATTACCAAGCCACAGTAATTAATAAATGTGATATATAAATTGTCCAAAGAAGGTAATACATTAGTTTCAATAGTAATGCATAATCCTAACTAAATTGTAAGTTTATCGACGAGATATATGCTTGATTTGTCGATATATTGCACACACCAATACAAATAATAGATGTCTACGTTTTCAGCTAATAAATAGTATCTAGTTCACTCACAGAATATTGTGGATTTGAAAACCACATTTCACGCCAGTGACCCCACTCAATGCTTACGTTGACATGAACAAAATACGGAAGCCCGTTTTGGACGTCATTTAGTGGACCCTATATAGAATCATTACAAGTTGGAATGTCCGAATGAACCATATAATAGATTTTTGTAAGTAAATTTGGAAATTGTTGGCAAATCTGTAATTTGTTATGATTTCAATTTACATAATGTGGAATGGAAGAATGCAGGTGCAAACTATTAGGCAATACCAACGAAATTACCAAAAAAGGTACAGACAGATATAGCACTTTTATCTCGCGGCGTATATGCCCATACAGCTTTAAATGTCAAAAGATGTCGTTTATTAAGAGTGTAATGGGAATTAGTATATAGCATGAATCCAAACAGTAATATTGTAGCTGCATTGAGTAGTCCATCTCCAGACAAACAATTACACATAAAGCATGTACCCCGTACCCTTCCATCATCTAGAATTTCATTTAATCTTCAAACTGAGTAATTGTTTTCTTGTGGTCAGACCAACCGGATTGGAAATCTAGTAATTCTATGGTTATTGTCGTAAGGACAGAATGTTACTATACAGATATCCTAATATTCGTTTGAATATTATTATCCTAAAAGGATACACATCCGAAATAGTTTCGCCATACAAAAGATGAATGGGATCCAAAAGTGCTATCTAAGGGTCCGTTGCACGGAACAGTTGTAGCTACAATTGAAGTAAGTAAAATTTTCGGAACCCGCTATAAATATAAGTCTGCTTACATGAACCACTTCTATCGCTACAGTAGGTTTAGCTAACCATATTCTCAAGTATTGTAGCGATAAAAGTGTTTTATGCATTGGACTTAACTTGTAACTCGTTCCGAAATTTTAACTTGCAATCAATTGTGGGTGCAACTGCTCTGTGCAACGGGTTCGTTCTAGTAATTATAACACTAACTAAAATTACTATCGGTGAGAATCGGGAGTATATTGTTCAAGACAAGTGCCACATTCCTAACTCTTATTAACTAATTCAGACATCTACGTGCCGTGCAAATTAAACAAGTTCTGATTTGTTATTGTAGTCAGATAGATATATACGCTGTGATCTAACTAATAGAATTGTCGTTATTTCAGCCGGAGAGCTTCTTGTCTGTTGACCGGCTTAGACGGTGGCGACGTGGTCTAGACAAGGAGAGTCAATAACCTGTAGACAGACACGTCTAAATAATTTAGACATCTGTCACTGCTGCATTGTCAAATCACTAATGTGCATGTATTCCCTGACTGTTAATTACACGTATGTTGTCCGGTGGTCCGTCAGATAATAACCTTCACTTTAACAGATCAGCGAAGAGAAACAGCGCCGTGTGGATACGAAACAGCGACGGGTGCTTCGGAAGGAATTCATCCATTTTTATCCCAGGTAATATCGATAGAAGAAATTAATTATCATTATATCATCTCAATTCTGTATTATATACCAAGAAATACATTACCGTAAACCTCCAGCATACTGTAATAGTATAGCAGAGGCCCCGATTTCTCGAAACAAACTTGAGTTTGAGATATTGCTCAGCTGACATTTCTCCCAGTTAGTCAGTGCTGTAACTTGAATAAAACCTCAAACCCAGCCGAAATTGTTTCGAGAAATCGCTGCCTGATATATTATCGCCATTGAGAATGTCATGCAATACGTACTTAGAGATTTGGTTGTATGTATTATATTTTAACATACTTTTAATGGACCTAGACGAAATAATTCGCCTTTCTTTTTCAAGAGTTGCTTTGAAATCAGAGTATTGCCATTCAAATGTCAGACAATATGGAACAAAATAAATGCGGTCATTATGAAATCGAAAGTAAAGAATAGACTTGATATAGTTTTATGCGTTACATTACTACACACTTTAAATTTTTGACAGTGAAATAACGATACCTTGCTAAGATAATTAGCCTTTCATTTTCAATAGTAGTTGCTGTAAAATCATATTCGTTTATTGAACATAAATCTGTGAATATTTTTGGATCCCGTTCAAACATTAAGAACAACCTATAGCGCTATGAGAGTCATACTACTGGCTAAGTCGTAAAACTACGATCGTTCGGCGGACCAGGGTGCGTTGGGCGAAATGTTCGTGCCGGTAGGTGGAAATCAAGACTTTATTATTCTACATTATTATAATACATTATTATTCCTCAGGTGGACACAGACAATGTCAACGTCTAACCGGACTGAATTAACCATACGTAGCATCAACGTGAAGATGGCGTGGGATGCTCCAGACTCGTCGAACACGTCGGTTCCCGTTGTGACTAACAACACTGATGACCTCTGGTACCAGTACGTCCACAGAACTCAGACAGTCGTCATACCCGTTGTGTGTGTTCTGGGGCTCGTCGGGAACAGCCTGGCTGCTGGAGCCTTTCTAAGTCCAGCATTGAAGAAGACCTCCTGCTGTCTGCATCTGGCTACCAAGTCCATCACCGACATCGTGTTTCTGCTGTCTCTATTCGTGATGTGGCTGTACCGCCTCCACGTGCCAGTCTTCACGGTTACCGGTATGTGCGAGTCCAGCGTGTACGTAACCTACGTCGGCGGGTTCCTGTCGGTATGGTGTGTTGTGATCATCACCGCTGAGAATTTCGTACGTTTGTCACTTCCGGCTCTAGTGCCTACGTGGTGTAGTGTTGCACGCGCGAAATGCATTATCTGCATACTGATAGGAGCATCTGTGATTATATACAGCTTCAGTTTATGGACGACGGGTGTGATACATAATAACGGAACTTTAATCTGCTTGTCTCTGGTAGTTCATGAAGATATTGTAATGGCTATGACTTACGTTGATTCTGTTCTAACATTGATTATTCCCCTTGTCGTCATGGTGATATTGAACGTTGTCACGGTAATAGCAGCCATCAGGGCGCACAGAAGGCGGAAGAGACTTTTCCAGTCCGTGAATCATTGTTGCAGTCGGACACGACGCAGACTGGGCAGCCCAGGGGCCAAAGTTTCTGAACTGTTGTTTGCCGTGTCTATTATATTTATTCTACTGCACACGCCGAGCCACGTAATTAGAATCAAAATGATAGTCTCGCAGGCAATTTATGATGAAGGTCCAAGTATCAACGACATAATCTTGCAGCGAATATTTGAGATGATGTACTTTCTGAATTTTTCTGTTCACTGTGGAGTATACCTGGTATTCGGAGACAATTTCCGGTCTGTTTTCTGCAAACTCTATATCCCACACTATCTCCAGACATCTTCAGAAAGGAATAATTCATATAGCAAATATCCTAAACGCGGATCAGATGTAAAGGCAATTTAGGTATGATGATTATTTCATCGTTGGCCAGTTCGTATTATCAAGAGTACACCCGATCACATATTGATGGCAGTAGAGAGCCTTTAAGATTAACTTGCGTATTAATTTGCGTATTGTCGGTGGTACATGCATATCTTTCTCACATTGTGTATAATGGTTTTGGATTGTGCAACAGTGTAGCATTCTATTTTGAACGTCTACTGTTTGGAAATAACAACCCATTCAGGTTCATCGCGAATGTAATGGAAACTCTAGTACCAAGTGCAATTCTATCTCTCTAAATACTGTACATATTAAAGCTTATCGTGTTATGCACGTACGTCTTGCTTACTGTGTAAACATTTTCAAGTGCATGTCACTTAAGCTGTGTGAATAAATTGAGTATGCAAATAGTGTGACACATTCCAAACAACCTCAAGGAACTTCCATAAGTCGAAATTACACAGTATATATTTCCGATTGCGCCGTGTGACACAGACTACAAGTTTAACTACACGTCGATAATTGCTCTGACTCAAATACAAGCGTGACGCCAACCACATGGCTGTTATTTCGTAGAATTCAATGAGATACAAATAGATTGTCTTGTGTTCTACACATTCATTACGAAATCTATTAGTTTGCCTTGCTCAATCTTTACTCGACCAGGCAAATATGGAACGCAGCAATTCGTACCTGAAAGGGAATATGTGTATATTGTAACTACATTAACCGTGGGAGCTTTTACTGGCGCACATAAACTAGCCGTTCTCTTCGTTGTTTCTTGTACGTGCGTGTGTGTGTGTGTGTGTGTGTGTATGTGTGTGTATGTATGTATGTGTGCGTGTGTATGTATGTGTGCGTGTGTATACGTGTATGTATGTGTGTGCATGTATGTGTGTGCGTGTATATGTGTGCGTGTGTGTATGTGTTTATGTATGTGGGTGTATGTGTGTGTGTGTGTGTGTGTGTGTGTGTACATGTGTGTCTCTCTGTGTGTCTGTGTATGTCTGTGAATGTGAGTGTGTTCTTTGTATTCATATTTTGGTGTTTACTTCATGTTTTTATTTGTTTGGTTCTACTAATTCGTTGGAACGGATATATAGAGGATATTAAACTGTATTCTATTTCATATCAACTTTATGTCCTGAGTGTAATGATTTATATTGCACAAGCTTTAGCGAGTGCAAATATAAATCATTTCACAGTTTAATATCCTATTTATTGCCCCAGATGTATTTTAAGTGTAGATTCTGTCTAAAACGAAAATAAGTCGATACATTTTCTCGTGACACATGCGGAATAGTACAGTATTGTGTTTGCACGGGACAGCCAATGGGAATGTGAGAAAGTATGAATGGGAATGCGATATGTCATGGGCAGTGCATATCGTTTAGATATGACATTGTGGAAAACACCACACTGGGGCAATAAATATAGATAATTACCTGAATAATAAATTACAAATGTTCTAACAATAACAAATATAGCTATTATTTAGTACCTACATATAAATATCATATATGAAAATTATTGATGAATCATATCTATTGAAATAGTGGTAAATCTCATACCAAAATAATAAAATATCCCATTAATCATAGTAACTAATCTTCAAAATCTTCCCTTTTCATTTGGTCCCACTGTTAATCATAGTCAGAAAATGCTCATTTATCAATATATAGGCTCTAAGTAACATGGCTATGTTTCATACTTGTCCATGCAATCAAGGTTATCCCTGAGAAACATGTGTTAGAATTACCTCAACCCCAGGGAAACCAGAGAAAGTTCACCTGTAAAGCATATACATTTACATTCAACAACATCCTATGTAAATTGCTTGTAACAATTTTCAAGTTGTTTCTCATGTCTGAGTCACTTGACGGGACAGATGCTACGCAGCATGTAAAAACATTGATGACATAAATGTTATTTTTAGTTCGCCTTGTATATTCCAACATTATCAAAATGTTTTGCCAAAAGTATATTTCCAGGCAGCTATAAATCATCTGATCCTACAAGAGTTTGGAGAGTGTTGAGATCAGACCTGAGATATAGATGCAAACGCAACCATCTTGTTTTTTTCTAAGCTTGATTTAAAAAAAGAACCAAATTTCAGTTGGGAGATCTAGAACAGAAAGCATAAGTTCCTAAATAAAAATTATGTATATTTGAAATTGATATAAACTTATGTTCTTTGCTATGGGGCAATTGTAAATATATACCTATATAAACTGGTTCATACAGCTATCCCTCGTCCATACTCCCATGAAAACACTTCAAATAATCCTTGGAAATAAGGCAAAGTAGGGAAAGAACTAATCCTTGGCACAGTGAGATGAGTGTAGGATAGAACAGCCTTTGGATGGGTTCAATAGCTTTCTTCACCCTCTTGGTGATAACAGACCGGGGAGGAAATATTGAATAGCAATGTGTACAGTGCTTGCATATGGATGGTGAAATGAAGTTGTCATGAACAGTTACTTTAATAGATCAAGTTACATTTTATCCCGTCAAGATTCCAAAACTCTTAATCAAAAAATATACAATTCCAAATATATGTAAAAAGTAATAAATGTTCATGTAAAGAGATGATGCCAAAATATTAATAAAAATAAATAATAATGTTGAAAATAAATTCTACATGTTTTTCTATTAAAACTACTAATCAAATTCAGCTGTAAGTTAAATTTTCCATCCTCTTGTGCATTAAACTTCTAAAAATCCATTTACTTCCGAGATCCAAATTTTCTTATCTCCTTCACAGAAGAGTCTCATCGAGTTTCTCTCCTTCATTCTACAAGGCAGCTTACGCGATGTTATCGCCTCAACAAAGACTCCCAACACAAATGTCGAGGTGTCTTCCCCAATACGCCAATCGGCTACCGACAGCTAAACTATTATCGCTCTCCATGTGTATTTCCTTTCCTCTGAAATGCTGCAAACATAATCCTCAGAACGTATTGCTAATGACGCAGAGATGGAACACAAACGTTCCTCATGTGAGCAGTTAACGTTTGGATATTTATCTGGGCGCCGATTATTTTCCTGCCAGCCCTGAGGTCTCGTATTCCTGCGAGAAATGTCACATTGTGTGGTAACAACCCCACATTGGCGCCATAGTCCTGCTTTGTCTAAGAATCTACCGATTCCAAGCCCAGGTAGACAAGGAAACCAGAGGACAAGATTGTCTTGTAGTCAGAGAGATCGTGTTGTTGTCGGAGAAAACAGAATTAGTCTGGCAGGTATGACAGGCTTATTCAAAGAAAAAAATGATTTTTGATAAGCTGTTAGTCTGTGTCACACCTTGCTCTCACCAAAATACTCATATTCCAAATATCTCCCTAGAGCAGTTAAGTAAGTCTATATTTCTAGAGAACAATCAGAGGATAAAGAATTTCAGTGGTTCCTTTCATATAAAAATAATACCAATCATATTTTATGTAAATATGATTTACTCTAACCCTCCGAGGCTATGGATAGTCTAAGAAACTGCTAGCAACTCCAATATGAGAAAGAACACATATATCCACCCTCTATATAACATGGCTGTATGTCTATTTAACATTAGTGCCGTGTTAAGTATGCATATGGCCATGTTACAGAAGACAACATACCTTAAACGACAAGCATTTCTATAACTTAATCTGTCTCTATCAAACATTATTCATATTTTGTTTATTGAGAGCTTGGGTCACGTTCCATAGAACTATCATAGTGCTACGAGTGTCGTAACTGCTATATGTTAACGTAGATCTTGAGTTATTCTCTCGTTATCATTCTGTGGATTGGGTTTTAAGACTATTTTACTAAAGTATTTTTATACACAAAATACTCATTGAAGGAATTATTTCTATATACAAAATACTCACTGAATGACGTATTCTTAACCTGACATAAAATTATCTAAATTAACTATAAAGCTATAAACAATCTATGTGAAACATTAAAAACTAGTTCATAATTATCTGTAAATCTAGTAACATGATATGGCTGACAATGTGTACACTTGGAGTGTTCTAGATCACAGTAACCTTGCAAGTCATGTTCGTTTAAGAATGTAATAACAATACACAATAGATCATCGTAAACCAAGGACTTCCAATATTTCATTCCCACAGGATTAGTAGAATCCCCAAAAGCAAAGTCAAACCATAAACAATGTAATTCTATCAAAATTGATCATATAAAAAATCATTTGTATTCAGACTTCTTACAGAGAAGAATATAATTTACAATCAAAGATAAAATATACGTGTAAAGTATCAATAGTTAATTACAAGAGCTATGACCTCTGACCTACCCAGCTCACCTTAATCCATCTCCTATTAACCTTTGAAACTTAATCCATCTTGGGAATAACTAGTACATATCAACAACCATTTAGCATAAATCACTCTCAATATTAGATAAATGCTTCCAGAAATGAAGGAAATACAACGCTGTGTCACAATAAAATCAACAATTTGAAGAAATGGAATCAACTAGATGCTCCTTCTGGAAGAAGTACATGTCATCCTATCCCTGAACTCTCACTCCAGGCAACAAATTTTAAAAAATAAAAAACGCCATTTAAGTTGACTGCTTCACTGCCATATAACAATGGAAAAGAGAAAGCAAATATCCAGACGACTGCAAATTTGTGGAAGAATTAGCAGCGGCAGTGTCAGACGCAGGTAACAAAGCCACACTCTGACAGAATGTTGACAGATTTCACTCTCGTGTTCCATTGCATTGATAGAATGATGACTCTCCATTACTAGACCACGAATCAATATTCATGATACTAAAAACTAGAGAACATTTATTTGGGTAAATTGTGCATAATTATTTAACGATGGATTCCTTTCTCTATCCACTCATAAAATGTATATCATACAAACAAACACAGTTCCTAATTATCTTCCTATTACATACGTCAATCTACAGATGTAAGTGCAGAAAGGTCATTCTGCCGAGATCATGCCACGGCACATGGACCTGCATAGTAACATCTGGGTGAGAAAGCTGTGGTAATGACTAGAATGACATAGGCTCCCGTGTATGTCAAGCCAGGAAATAGAGTAGAGGCTTACGCTGTCTGTTATCGTCACAGAGAGGCGTTGAGGTCAAACCCATCTCGATAAAATGCAAGACTTGCTTTTAAACAAGATCAGGTCTCTCTGCTGATGCAATTTTCCTTGACAAATCTTTTTTTAATGAGAGATAACATATCTGATTGATAAGTTGCTTCGCTTATATTGCTTTTGAAAATGCCAGAGTGAAAATGGGCACATAGTTCTGTAATCTGAACTAAAATGCCCAGTGCTTAAGGTATCCTTGAGGATTCTAATGGTTTTAACTATGACTAGTATGATGGCTATACTCCAAGCTAAACTATCCCAATGGAGCATCTTCAGGATACTTTCAGCTTTTACTACAAGCACTAGTCCTTCACTTCCAAGCAGAACTGAGGTTTCTGAGGTTACTTCAGGCTTTTACTGTAGTATTATTATGATGGCTAAAGATACCAAAGACTACTTTCTATCACTGAATACATATTTTCAATCATGCCCTTTTTTCTTCTTTTTTCTTTCAAATGTAGAAACCATGAAACCGCATACTGCATTGATATCTATTAATATGAATAAAATAAAAATCCATGATCGTATCTGTAGACATATATCTGTACCTTGTTCCCTGAAGCTTTTCTATACAAAGAAAGTCTCCCTCAGGCTAGTTTTCTATGTGGATGTCTCTATTGAATACCAATTAATTCTGAAACAATTCCCATCTGATATCAATCGGGCAGTTTACTAACCTAGGAAATAATGTAGCTGCTCTCAAGGTAGCCAACATTTACCACAAGGGGATATGGGTTCAGTGTGTTTCAACTTGGACAGGGCTATCGGGTGTCGATTTCCTATCAGTGATATATCTAGCAAAAACTACCACCCAGGCATTTCCTGGTCACTCCAAGGACACCTGGCGGCCTATTCTCGAAACATTCTTACCATCTTCTTAACCTTAGAACAGTGTGTCACACTATCATAGCCCTACTATACAAATCTTTAAGACTGCCGTGACTAATGGTGACTAATAAAATAGAACACAATTCTCATATTGATTTCTCCATTATATAAGAAATTAATATTACGTTGATTTCACAGCCAATAGTGCATATATAATTATTTCAACCAATTATTTCTATTGAAGTATATCACTTAATTGCAATGTATCCACATAGTCAATAGTAAATGTATTATTATTCCCCCTATATCTACTTCTATTAAGGTATTCATTTTATTGTCATATTACCATATAATATTGCTTGTACTACTACTTAGTCTAGTATTTACGGCTATAGAGGTATCCATCATGATGACCCATCACCACACTATTATGGCCCATAGTAAAATGTGGGCTAAAGCAGCTAATTAAGTTAATTAATGTCAAGAATTCTTCATTAGCCTCTGTGTTTATTTTTCCTATATCTTCTTGTCACTGTAGAAGAATAACTGGCCTGATCCATTTCAATCACCTGTCAAGTATACATCAACATTCAGCCTAACTGTCAGGACCAGGGCTGTCTGACATTAATGTACATTTCAACAGTTCATTTTGCTGATACAAGCTCATACCAGGTTTCAATTTTGATTGCCAGCACATATTAGATTACAAAGTCAAGATTGCTTAACTACAAACTAATTTTGATAAATATTACTCAAGATTTGTTTCACTTCAATGATGTTATTTTTTTTAAATATTGAAAAATTACTGTTATCTTTTGTAAAATTACCAGCAATTAATCCATGAATCGTAGCCAAGATTTGTGAGTAAGATTTCATGCTCAATCTCAAATTTTATATGAGGATTTATGAACAAAACATTGAGTTGAGCATGAAATCTTACTAAAAAAAGTTTGTTAATCTCACAGCCAGGCAATACATAGTTCAATTTATATGTTTTCAGAAAACCTGCAATTGACCATTTCCCAGTTAAGGGGTTTCCTATATATCTGTGATTGTGGTTAATCTACCAGGGAGAGGGTTAATAACCATATGGTCTCTGCAATACATCCAAACAAATATTCTCACCACTGGAATCAAAGCACAATGACTATTCTATATGACATCTCCAGCTTCCTCTAGGTAGTGAAAGGTTAATCAACAAAATAGCTAATGAGTAAAGTTTTAAACATTATACTTCAAAATTATTATTCACATTTATGAAGGGATCAACATTTTGCGACTCTGAACCGTTTGTATAAACATACATGATCTAAATCATGTTTACATGGAATGGCTTCAATAACCAGATTACATATAACAACTCCAATATGTGAAAATCCAAGCAAATATACAGCCAACATTCTTTAGCATATGAATCAGCTTTTAACATCCACCTGTATGCAGATGGATAATCTTCATAATAGGAAACCTATTACCTAATATCATATAAAGCTGTTGTCTGGCAAGCAGCAGCAAATTTCCGTCATGACTACCACATAGAGTAGGAGGAGCATTGCCCATAAATGGTGATAGATTTGGGGGATAAATATCACAAATATGAAATAAGATTGGTACATTTTCATTCCTGTTGGCAGGCATAGTATGATCTAAGATCACAGCTCAAGTTCATTCACATTGTCCGAGATCACAATGTGTTATTATTAGTATAACGCTTTGAGCATAGCGTGAAATAAACACACATTATTATTATTATTATATTATTATTATTATTATTACTACTAAGATGACTATTAATGCAAAGTTTTACAATAATGATTCATATTTTGTGATTACTAAACTGCATAATTATTATTAACACAACCTTGAAAACTAATGAGATTTCATATTTTGCCTTGTTCCTCTCCACTGCCATGAAATCATCCATGCTCCTAAAGTTCAAAGCAACACTTCAGGTTAATAGTGCAGAGTGATTAACATGGAGCATTGCCAGGAAGAAGAGCATTAACACATTCATTAACTGGATCATGACCAGCTCTCCTAGACATGGGCTGTAAAAATAGGGTTAGTCGGCTCTTCTGATTCATCAAACCTAACCATCAACTCATAACAAAATGTCAAACCATTTTGCTCTAAGTTTTCAAATGTATCCTCAATCCTTACATTCCTAAGGACAATTGAAATGTTCAATCGAAAATCAGTCGATTGAATTCATAAGAAAACTGTTAAACCATTTTGTCATAGTTTTCAAATACTCTCGATCCTTACTTCTCTTTCGCTAAAGCCAATTGAAGCATTCAATCGAAAATCAGTCATGTGAATTCATAACAAAAATGTTAAACCATTTTGCCCAAGTTTTCAAATACTCTCAATCCTTACCTCTCTTTCGCTAAAGCCAATTGAAACGTTCAATCGAAAATCAGGCTCAGGTCTCCCCCAGTATCGCTTATTCAACAATTTCTGTGTGGTTCTGTTCTTGTTGCACAAACAGCAAAAGCTGCAGCCACACTTAGAACACGGTGGTGGAGTTGAGACGGCCATCGACAAGCCTTGGACCAAACCGGACATTACGGCACTCGCTTTGTGGAACGTGGACCGGAAAACCTTCTCCTCCTTTTTCTCCACTTTCGGAGGACTCACACTGGACCGAGTTCCTCGGATAGTTTGCGGACTCATCGATCGTGTGTGTTTGAGAACGGGCGTGAATACGTTCTTAGCCATTGTGATTCGATTCCTGGTCAATGTTTTGTCAAAACAAAAATAATGTGTCTTCTTCTCTCATTAGCATTATCGCATCAATGCCACGTGAAATTTTCATTTCCGAGTCACGTGACCATTGACCAGAAGTCTTGTAGCTGTTGTCAACTTTCATAGGTCATAAAATTAACATCTTGAAAACGCAATCCTAGTAGAAGAGTTCTACGTCTACCCTTCTTCAGCAACAGCGCTAGTTCTGGTTTTATCGCCAAATCTTCTGTCAAACCAGGTCACGATGACACAAGGTGTAGCAGTGAACATCCATCATCGAATTCCAAATGTTCTTCACAACACTCATTGATAACACTGTTCCACAGAAATACCAGAACTCTTCAGGTCCGTTTCAATTCACGTAAATATCGAGTGTCCATTGCTTGTTTGCAACAGAAACGAAAATGTATATCCCTATTGGTCCATCTTTGAACAATCGAGAAGCATCTTCCTTTGCCTTTATACTTATGACGGGTATTCTGACTTCCACTGGAAAGTGAGCAACATAGACTCGCCGCCTCATAGAATAAACATATTACATCACGGGCCAAAAATAATGATCAATGCGATTCACAGAAAAGATTTGTCTTTCTCCCATCACCTCTTTTTCCCCTCCCCCAATGTGTGAGGGAATATTTCGTACTGCAACTGGTAAAGTTCAATGGGTAGTCCAGATGTCGGTATGTCCCTGTGAGGGATTGGGAGATGAAATAAAATCTCTATACGATTCTCTGGCAGCTGTATGCCTCAGGTAGAAGCTGCCATTGGGAGATTTCAGGAAGGTGCATCTTGGAATCACTGATCATGCACTGAGAAGTTTGCCATTATTTCTTTCCTTGTATCCATCCACATATTCTTCGATGCCTTTAGCACTATCCTTCATTTTTTCAACACATATCTATCCTAAAATGTTAGAAATCTATAACTAAATATAGAAATAATGAGGGACAAAACCTCTCTCCCTGTCTCACCCCTCATCGACTAGAGATTAAATGAATCATGTCTGTTACTTACATAAAGTAATACTGTATTTCACCCAACCAAGGGCAAAACTGATTACCTTAATAACTCTATATACAAGATTAGGTCCAGTTTGGGCTAAGGATATGTCACTTCCATGACCTTTTGGCAGACTAGTATTATCCATAGTTCATAGAGAGTTACGAAAAGTTCATGTATGACCTCCAGACATTCTAATCAATCATTCAGAGTTTCCAGAAACTGGAAAGCATATCAATATTGAAACCAATACATAGTTCAATTACATAATTCATAAGCTGGTCATAACATGGCAATTTGTGATTTGAGATACATATAGCCAATACGAATTAAGTACCACATAAGTCAAAAATCAAGTTTTAATCATTGTGATTAATCCATTTGGGATAATGCTAATGTGATCTCTAATTATATGAACTGAATGCATAATGAATGTAACAAACACACCTATTGAAATCTTAGAAAGAAAACTGGAGATGCCATAAATCATTGGAATGCCATATAGATACTGAAATATGTTCGTCTTCAAAACAATCTCTTCTCAAATTACACCTGTCAAACTCATTTCTAAGTAGTAAGAAACAGTAGTGTTGTGATACATATGATAAGAATCCAATCAGCCATAGACATATCCATATAACTAAGATAGTGTGACATTTCTTCACACAGTACCTCATTATATTTATAACTTTGGTCTAGTCTCTCTGTATATTACTTGTCTGTGCACCAGGGTTTAAAGTGCACGTACATACATACAAATCAGAAATCACCAAAGTCTTCTGTTAGGTAGGCACAGTATATGGCAGACAGCCAATTTTATTCCTGGGTTTGGCCTTGAATGTTAATATACATGGACCTAACAGGTAAACATTAAATTGTGTGCTGAAATAATTAACCGTATTGACCCATGTGTCTGGAGTGTCTCGCTATATGTAACATAAAATTGTCGACATGTGTTATACTGTTTAAATAATACATCTTCATGCGAGAATAGATGGGCACAGATGAGAAGCTCACTAAATTGTTTACCATGCGTTGACATAATTGAGAAGTATTTTATGGGGAATTGAATTTAATTTTATGCATGTTTTTCTTTTTTATATAAAGAGACTTCATCTTTCCCCCATCATCTCTTTTTCCCCTCCCCCAATGTGTGAGGGAATATTTCGTACTGCAACTGGTAAAGTGAGGATTATCAAAATCATCTGCATCAGCTGTTAAGGGTACATGGTGAGTGGGTGAATTGTTTTACATTGCAGTGGGAATCTTTCACCCATACACAACGAGATTACAAAGTGAAAAAAGAAAAGTTTAAGGTAATTTCTAAAGGGTAATTCATATACTAGTAGTATTTTCAGGTATTCTTCATGTTATTGGGTGTCATGTACAAAACCAGAGAACCCACTCATAGTAATAACCAAAATGCAAGAAAATGTTACGATTTACACATTAATTTTAACATTTTATTTATTATTTTAAAATTGGGATTTAAAGCCACTTTCAAGAGTATTTCACTCATATCACAGCTTGTCAGTTTAGTACTAACAGACTTACAAATTAATAAATGCGTCAATAATATCTAAATTAATGAAGAGGTATTGCACATACAGAATACCACCAATGTGGGGAGATATGGATCCACTTCCACGGAATAATCCAAAGCGATATGAAAGTGAAAACTCACTACAAATGTATCGGAACTTAACACTCATGTTAACACTATTCTGTGGAATGAGACCCAGAGTGTTATCTTATTGTAAATTTAGTATCCAAAACTACTGATTTCCTCGATTGTACAAACATCAACACTAGTGACAGTTTCTGAGAACACAGGCTGCAAGTCTGGGTCTCGGACAATGATAACAAACACACGTGGTGCCAACCATTTCAAGGCAGACCTCCATCTTACTCCTGGAACATGCTTGAGACAGATGCACTCGGGTATAAATATTTCTCTGGTTCAGTAGGAATGTTCTGCATGACTAGGAGGAAATTAACTTGAAGTGAATGCATTGTGTGGGTCATTGCAAATAGCAGTCAAACTGATTGTAGCTATACTTATATTTTTTTACTAAAGATGAGTAAAGAATTTTGTGAATGGAAGTAAAATCTTAGTGTCAGGGTTCTACTATGAAAAGTTTAGGTCCGTTTTGTGGATGTTTCTCTACATAAAATATCCATGATATCAATTTCCGAGCTGATATCAAAGGAATAGGTCAAATACAAATATTTCCAAAATATGTCCATTATCACGTGCATTGTTCATCAGTATGTGGAGAGTTATTCCCCTTATATATCTTGGTCCAAATATTCTTAAAAACATTTAAATGTTTCTTTATAATAAATAGAAAACATTGAAATAATTGAAATATTTTAATAAAACAGTAGAATTATACTTAATTAACACCTGCTCTCTGCAAACCTCCACGTATTATGTTTTCCAATGTCTACCATGTCGTCCTGTAATTATTGTATGTGAAATCGTGAGACATGTTTAGATAGCTATGAAGTTGGCTGTTCATGAATCCTGGATGTTTTCAAATACATATTATTTTATTTAAATATATAGAAGAAGCTGCGTATAAATTTTCGTAAAAAGGAACAAGAAGTGGATGTTAAGGTTCTGTTCTGTTCTGTTCTGTTAAAACATCTGGCACGTCCCATCCATTATAAACTTGTTTCTGTCAGTGTAGATTCCCCTGTATTGCCAGTTCCTTACTTGTATCGACATCTCCTCCAGTCCTAATCAAAAGCCTCCTTCTTGATACCTGTTTATCCTGACGAGTTTGATTGGATAATTGGGCAGATGTGACGTGCATTACAACAGCCATGTTGCAGACTCCTATTTTTTATGCATTTATTTGTACAAGTGTCTTGCAGTGTCAGAAGGTATAGAGAAATTAATGTCAGGAATAACAAGCATTGAGAATTTATCTGTTGTTGCACTGGTATCAGGATGTAAAAAAAAAAGGTTTTCTTGGCAGATTTCAAAGGAAATTGTATCAATGAGTGGGGGGAAAAAACACACACAAAAAACACTGAAGAAGTAGGCAATCTTGGTGAGTCTAGATTCGAGGGCAATATTCAAATGCATTACAAAAAAGTATATATAAATACATTTTTTAAATTATTTGAGAGAATATTTACTGCATCCATAAAGTTTATACTAATGTACTAGTTGGACATTACAAACATCTTGTTCAGCCATATTACAAAAGGAATTTCTACTTCACATTCCCTTCTAGCACATTTCCTGGGCAGAGAATAGATGAGAGATGAAAGTACTGAATCTATAAACATTACGATTTTCACCGACTCCCTCAGCTCTATTCAGGCATTACAACAACAAAACATGGAACACAACCCCACAATATTAACCCAAATCCTCAAACACAACCAACAAATCCTAAACATAGGCAATAAAGTAACTTTAGTATGGGTGCCGGCCCATGTCGGTATACACGGAAATGAAGCTGCAGACAAAGCAGCAAAGCAGGCGCTAAACCACCCTACCGCAGACACTAAATTAGCACTAAACTCCAATGAAATAAAAAGCCTAATCAAATCGGCAATAAACAATAAATGGCAACAAACCTGGGTGGACTCTACCACAGGCAAATTCCTCCACAACATCACATCCCACCCTCCTAAAAACACCAAACATACACATCCCAACCGAAAAGTAAACTCGGCAATAAATAG
>JAUTBT010009230.1:0-24871 GCA_032361225.1 Lepetodrilus schrolli
CCTGATTGGTTAATTACTGTGTAGGTTTGTATACGTTGTAATGATAGGACAGATAAATGTTATATTATTGTTACAACTATACATTATAAGAAATGTATAGCTTTTTTAATATTTCATTATGGCACAAATTTCAAAGAATATCACTAAAATAATTAATATAGTCTGTAGTATTTATTATCTAAATGAAAATGCATTACGTAATGAGGGTTTTTCAATGCAATAGAAAATGTAAATTATACGATTTTTATTACGTCTGCCCTAAATGAACTCCGAGGTGATTATCCAATGAAACCTTAGCTTTCATTCTTGCCCACAAGGCGGGGGATTAGAATGTAAACAACCTGGCCTTGTTACATGTCGGGACGGGTACTGCAGGGTTTATCGGGTATATTAAAGGGATTGAATCAGCATGTAGCTAGTTAGTGTGGCAGTCAGTCAAGAGCACCGAGTCTATTCCTGCAAGGACTGTATTTTCGATGAGGTAAGGCTTAGTGAGGTGACCTTGCTAAAGTTTTTGTGAATAAGTGTGTGTTTGAGTCAGTTTGACAACTTGCCACTTGGCACCAATAATGTAGATCAGCTGTTGTTTATCAAATCGCCAGCTGCCACTTGACATCAGTGTTGATGTGATAAAAAACATTCATGTTTATGGATACCAAACGCATCTCAAAAACAACATGATATGCTTGCTCTTGATTTAGACGCGAGCATTTACTACTAGAAGTTATAGGTTTTCCTTTTCAATTTGCCTCTATTAAATTAATCAAAGTATTCATTTCAAAAGATTTTTACATATTTTCTAACGTGCATTTTATATTTAACACATGTTATATATTGCATACTTCTCATGATGTTGAAAATGTTTTAGAAATAATTTTGTGCATTGTTTTACCTATTCACTTAGCTTTTCCTACATAATCAAACGAAAATCTAAAGTATTTTAGTCACTATGGAAGATAATAGATACATACCAGTATTAAAGGCATACAATCATGATTTGTTGACTTATTGCATGGTCAATCTTATTTTACCTGAAAGTATACACATTCCATGATTGTATGCCTAATGGAAATGTAGAATTTCAATAAACTGATCCATGATTACTGTCAAGTCTCATACTGTCACTCACTGTGATATTCACCCATGTATCGATTCATCGCATGTATTGAGTTGGGTTAAATTTGTTCAGCTCGACCTGTGCCATTCTCTCCTCACAGAGCATTCTCACTACATCCATTTGAGTCCTCTTTCACATATAGCCATATATGGTATATAATTGTATTCTCGTAATGGAGCAATATGATTGGCTCTATAAAATGTTTTATAGACAATCAGAGAGTTTGTTTAGAAAATGGTGTTGCACAAGAAATTGACTGCTTGATATTTGATATAATTCTAGGTACATCAATTTCACCAAAATTGACGAAAGTCTACAAAACCAAATTGTAAATGGACCTACATGTATAATGTAATCTATGTTAACTGCACATATTTAGATGTTTGACGCTGTTGACATCTAAATATAAGCCGTGGTGACCTGCTTTGGTATTGAAATTTGGAATCTAATTTGCATAGTTAATGAAATCCTATGACGCTAAGTAGCATACTATCAGGTCACAGATATATCCGGTAGTGAAAAAAAGAAGCTTACTTGGAACTATACTATTCAAATTTTTTCATCAGGGCACGAGCACAAAACGTGAAATGTCCGCTATCTGGTACCACATGTATAAACGGAAATGATTTGGAGAGTTGCCTCTGTTAGTAGAACAAAGATCTGCCCAGCATGTGCAGACATAGCTCGAGATTTCTCTAACCTTCCCTGCTGACTATAAGAGACGTTTTATATGGGTATAGTCAGGGGAATGTTGACTATGTCTATATACAGAGTCTCTTATAGTCAGCGGGGAAGGCTAAATGAATCTCGAGCTAGTGCAGACGATGGATGACATGGGATAAAACCTACTCATTTATTCAGATTCCATAGAACAATGTGTCCTAATATAATCTATTAATTGATGTCGTTAATAGAATATCTACTCGAGCTCCAGATGAGTGTATGCTAGAGATAATCATAAAAAATGACATTGTACCAGTCTGGGACAAGTGGACATGTCAATTTGTTGACTCTGATAAATAAACAATACACCATCAAGTGTACCAGGTATGTATGTGTTATGGTATCATGATGTACACCACAGTCCTTGATCCAAAGCCTGGCAATAAACATTATTTATATAAACAGTAGTAACTGCTAGGGGTGCCACCATACATTTACCTCATGATACGATACGTATCACAATACTAGGCTCATGATATGATACGTAGCGCAATACTAGGCTCATGATACTAGGCTCATGATATGATACGTAACGCAATACTAGGCTCATGATATGATACGTAGCGCAATACTTAGTTTATTGAAAACATCGGAAATGCTTTTGAGTAATAACATTAAATGGCGAGCTGTGAGCCTGTGTAGGTTATTTATTTTTATGTTCAGTATAAATAATGAAGAAACAAAGTGAAAATTTCAAAACTTTAATAAAGAAATAACACGCTTGGTGAATTAAATATAATCGGCCTAAATAAAAACAGAAACGGGACCGTTCATGCAGATTATCGGTGGTCAACTGTATATGGATTTAATGGTTTGGTGTTTTTTATTAAATAAAAAGCTAAATACATCGATATAAACATGTATTTTCAAATCAATACAATAGAATTATGAATCGATTCACAAACAGTGAATCACGTATAGCGATTTTAGAAGAGATATGGTGATTCATCTGTGCATCGGTGAATTGTAACAGTCCTAGTAACAGCTGTGCAAGAAGTAATGTAACCACATACGTGTCATGTAATGTCAACAAGCTCGGTCAAGATACAACCTATTATATCTGTTTAATACTCTATGTAAAGATGTGCTGATACTGTAGTCTCTATTTTGTTAATTGTTATGGGTAGTTCTACAGTTAGGAAACGATCTTGGATCAATTACATACTAGTATACAAGAGAAATTGGATTGGCTCACCCATCCAGTGGTAGAGCGCCTGATTCAATAGTATCTTGCCTGTTCAGCTGTAGTTACTTCTTCATATTCTATGTTTCTTGATGTTTTGTTCATTCTGTTGTACACAGTGTACACATATTATCCACAATTGCAATCCGTCGTAATAATAAAGTTAAACTTTGATTGGCTGGTACTGAATTTTCAGTTTAATGTTAAACCCATTTACCATAAAGTTTAGTAACAGTCTTGCTTCACAATACTTGCCAGCCTAATGTTTCTCTTGTATATTGTAAACATTTTAGAGGTGAGGTATCAACAATATTTGTATTGGATTTTCATGTCATTATGCGATAGTTAATAGCGCTCAATTTAGCAACTAATTTGGGAGCCATGGCAACCTAATTTTGCATTTGGCGACTAGTATTTCACTTATTACCAGTGCTTCTGGATCTGCAGGAGCCAAATGATTCCTTGGGAAATTTTGTAATTTTGAGGCCTAGTTAATTGCCCAATGACCCCAGAACTGTTCTTACTTTGATGACTATACATGATGGCTTCTTTCATGACCTCCTCTGTAGAATGTCGTCAGTGTTTAATTACCAGTACATGCACTAACTCCCCCCGAGCTATTACTATGTACGTATTCCAGTACCTCCACACACCGCGTGTCATTGGAGGCCAGTGATTACATTCATGACAAACCTATCGAAGACAATCCTGTGAGATAGAGATCTACGTGTAATAATTAACACTGAGTACTGAACGGATGAAATATTACCGTTGTGACATAAAGCACTAATTCGTTCATTCTGGTGACCATCTTCTACATTCATTTCATGTACAACTGCTATGATAGACATAGTATCATGGGTACTATACTATCTATTTTCTGTCCATGTTTTAATGTATTTTTATCCTTTGTTTTTCTGCATTTGTATATCTAATAGGTTCCGGGTACAAGCCAAATCAAACATATACTTTTGTAATGAGAAGTTTAGTTTATGTGTTAGCCTCTGGATAAGTTTTGGTAAGAACCAGTTTTGTCGTGACATATCCGACAGGTATGTAATAAATGTGCAAGTCAGAATTAACTTAAATGACATGACACAGCAAACAAGCAAAATTTAAAGTGCCCTTCACTTCTATATCAATTTATACGCCTTGGTGATCTACTAATGCATCTCTGAGATACAATCACTCACCGTCTGTGTTTTAGTGTTTGGGCCCCCCTGGTAGATTCTTGAACAGGTTCAGGGTTCTGCAGATCAATACATTGTATTGATTATGTGTGATTTCTTGCGCCAATCAGACACACTCTTCGATAACAATGGGTCTGCTTATATATCCAATTTCTTCTCAATAAATAGAGTAGATTTTCTTTTTGTTAGTGTTAGCCTTCATGTGGAAGAACAGGACTTGACATTGGGCCAGTGCAATTAACGCCGTCTCTGTGCCCATTCTTCAGATTCTTCTAACAGACATTGAGGTACTTAATTTTACATTTTATATTTACATATAGAGAGATAGCTTGTCAGGTTGTTTGTGTTTTTGAAATGAAACCATGCATTTTCAACTCGGAAATATTAAACCACTTCTCAGTGAAGTGATCATTACTTGCCTTTTCCTGCATTTCCATTTCACATATAGTGTTCACACTTGTAATTCCATTTTACCAATTGTTATTATATCATTCTTAGTATTCTATCACCGACTTCAATTTTAATCAATTATTGGCATGTTTTTCATGCTGCTTTTCATTATAAACCATTTATGTATGATTAACTATTATTTTTCACGTATGGGTGAAAGATTCCCGCCGTGACGTAAAATAATAATTCACTCGCTCACTCACCTTTTCCTGTATCAAAACAATTTCCAATAAGTATTTTAAATACTATACAATGTTATATACATATGTACATACGTATGTGACCATACCAAGAATAATTTACAATGTAACTGGTATCCTGGTATGTAACTGGCATCCTGGTATGTAGCCTCACCATTCTAATCAGTGAACATGTATGGATACCTATTTGTGTACCACTGGTTTTGTTACTAATAAATATGATAAAGGGCAAGTTTTAGATACTTTTAACAATATCACGACAAACTTTCCTGTGAAGATCTACTTTTATTTTCAACACAATACACACAATATAAAAGCCAGTACTGGGACTGCCTGTTGTGTTAATATTCCAAGGATTACCTGCCCTTGGCAATCCTGGCCTTGCATAATAGTAATATTCTTCTACGTTGAAAGATGAGCATGTGACTTGTGCTGAGTAGATTTAGAGTTCTGTGACTTATGCCGAGGTATATTTCTTGCCAGGTATCATGTAATGCCAGAACCATTAATGAATAATCCACACAGCAGACAATAGCTCATTACCCTAATCCATGCTCAGTGTGTTCCAGTAATGCTCTGTTTGTGCGCATACTTACGTCTTAACTCCATGAGGGGATTGTTGGTCTGTGCTGCATGGCAATGGGGGATTATGTGGTCTTATTCAGAGATTTATATATTATTATAATGAATGGCTTCTGTATTCACAGTTTAAGACCACTTTAGTCTTGAGTTTCCTTTATTAACACGGAATTGAATCAAATTGTTTTCAATCATATTGTGTGGCAGGCATTTGGCTGAGATTATATTAAAGTGGATTTGAGAGAAGCCAGTTCAAGTCAGAAAAGGCATAGTGCCTTGGACATGTTGGAAGCTACTTGGAGGTTATTTGTCACATATCTGTGAAAGATTTCCACTGTGATGTAAAACAATAATTCACTCACTCTTGGAAGGTCTCAATTTGTATTTTAAACTAATTTCCTTCATTTTAGAAATAGAATCTTCAATAATTAGTCAAAATTATAATTGCTATTTATTTCTTTTTATTTATAATGTATATGGATCAGCACCTACATGTATCAGATATGCTTTGATACTGAGATATGAGCAACATAATGTTGAAACCATCTGTAAACCCCCCTTTCAATTTAAACAAGCAAAACTTCTATGCACCTGTTTATCTCCACATGTGGGGGTGGGTGGTAGCACAGTGGTAGAACATTGGAGCCAAAGGTTACAGGTTCAAATCCCGCCCCGGGTGGATGGCATCAATGTTCGCCTTTCTGACGCGATATTAATAGGATGCACTGTCTGTAGAATGGCAATGCAGTTATCATCCTTGGTCTTGTCAGTATCAGCAACATTCAGTGCTCCTTCCCTAAACTGACAAGCTGTGATATAAGTGAAAGAAATAATCTTGAATGTGGCTTTAAACCCCAACAAAAACTAAAAACAACAGAAATCTCCACATGCATACTGATGCATGTAATTCATCACCTCAGCTAAATTATTTCTGGTAGTTACAGTTACGTTTAATTACATGTCCACACTTGGACAATATTTTATAGCTTTCAAACCATCTGGGAGTAGCGTTAGCAGACTCTTCAAATCGCATCCATTAAATATTCGCCCTCTTGAAATGCACGATTATGATGAAGCATGAAGCTATACCTAGTCATGGAAGAATTATTTTATGACTGCTTTAATTTATTACCTCCCCTGACATTATTCCGCGAGTACGAGATTTCATACAAATAGTAATTAGTCATCCAGTAACAATAAGACTGAACTCTACATTATTCTGTGCAGATCTATGTAAAGTATATCATGAGAAGTATTTTGATTATATTGAAATTAACAAAATGTTCATTCTGGCCTAATTGTTTAATTTACTAACATATTTACAGTTTCCACACTTGCAGATATTACAATACCTTAAAAAGAATGTTTATCATAACTAATTAACTATGATAATATTAGTTGTCTCCCACGTCCCACCTCAACTATGTCCATGTACGTTTCTTAGTTTTGTAAAAATTACTTCTTTGCTTTATACATCGTTTAAGTCATATTTGACAAACGCGTTGTATTAGCCTACGTTCTAAGTATTTCTTTAGAACTATAGGATTTGTTTGTGCTAATGCAACATTTGTTTACTCTAAACTATCATTGATTACTAATAAGTATAATGATAAATTGACAAGGGTATAGATTTTATTGACCACGTCTCACTGAACCAAGCTCCTGGAATGGATTTATGTGGTGTTCTGAGTTGACCAAAGTCATTAATTATAATACTATATTCTATGTAGCTGTTCCCAGAAATTAATAGTTGTAGAAGTCACTTTGAATTATATCACAATTTGCCCTTTAACCTTTGCTATATTAATATGGTATAATAATAACGCATTCAAGTTGTGTTCAGAATATCACATATCTGTAATGTTATTTGATAATGCCAGTCACATTGAACAAATTAATGTATAATGAAGGAAGTAAGAACATACCATGCTGAGATATATCCGTATGTCTCTCTTATAATGTAGTTCTTTATATGGCTTAATTGAACCACAATGACAAACACCCCACCCCAGTGGGACACATAATAAAATTAATTATATGTTTTTCGCAATAAAGTCATTGCTTGCATGTACGGTGTTTATCGTATGCATTATATTTGACAAGGTCTGCTTGACCCCCACTTGATCTGCTAACAATACATCGTTGCAGGATCTGAGAATGTCCATCATCATTAGAAACAGTCCACTGACTTCCTAAAATCGTCAAATATTTCTCCTCAGTGGTCCCCATTCATCTCGTCAGTTTGGCAATATGTCTTTCTTGCATGAACCCAAACCAAAGCATGAAGATTGCATGTTTAAGTGACTTTACCAGTTGACTGCCCGACGAAGCAGTATTTACCAGCCACATTAGTGCCGCCAATATCGCATTGTCCCTGTTCAGAAAGCATACCTCGGCATGTGGGTTGTTGAATGCATGGGGGTACCGTCAATAGGAGCTGGGTAGGTAGAGTGATATCTGTGTATCTATACTGCAGTGTTAATCCCCTTTATGGATGGCACTTACAGCCCAGTCAGAACATACTGTGGTTACCGGGTTCAAGTGTTAAATGGTTACTGACTGTATCATCTTACCAGTTTTCGCTATGTACCGAAACATGCTAATACTTAGAAGTAACATAGGCTTATATATCAGTAGATATATGTCTAACTACTAAACTAAATGCAACTCTGAGAGCAAATTTTTCAATTATAAATTGAAGAATATACCAAAAGGCAAGCGAAAATGTAACCAGCAGTAACTGTGTGTTTTGTTACTATTACTGTTGAAGTAACACTGTCCATTGTATATATCATATAGTCACTAAAGTTACTGAACCTTTCGTGGTTATATTTTGTTTTTATTGATATAATTCATTTCAATATAAAATGTGTTATATGTCCTTTGTTGTGTTACAATTAAATAAAGAATCGTATCAGAGTTCAAGTTGAGAGACAAAGACGCAATGACATGAAAGACTCCAACTGATTTATAGAAACTGGTTCGGTCCATTTTGTAAAATGAATCTCTCTGAATGTATATTTATATACATTAAATAGCCATTAGTTGTGACAAGTATAATGTAATATTTGTGTTGGTCATAGCATGGTTTGTAACTAACGAGAAACTGTAATATTATTCATAATCGTTATGGATTGGTTTATAATTTATTTGCAATTAATGACGTAAATTTCCTGTATTACTTAATCAGTTGTGACAAACAACAGCGCAGAGATTTATTAAGGCGCCAATACGGTTTTAATCACCGTGCACTTTCTGTTTTCTGCTTCATCAGCGAAATCAGCCAAATATTACAATTCACACACACACGCGCACACACACACACACACACACACACGCGCGCGACAACTCTTGTTAGGGTCTTCTCACCGCTGCGACCATGACGTCTTCATCGAACAATGGCTGTCGGTAATGAGCTATGCGAAGTTGTGGTGCATGGTTTGCAACTTTCTATACCAAAGGAGAAAACTATTCTGTTCTCGTTCTTTGCGTCCTATATTAGACCAGAGAAGAAATGTTGAATAGAAGTGTTAATGAAATGCAGAGAGTATAATACCGTGTATATAGCATCATCGTAATATGTGATAATGTGTTTATCTGCGGCCGCCATGGCGCAGTTCATATACTATAGTATATCGAGGCCAAGGCCTTAAAATTGATGCACTTATCCGAAGGTCCAATAAACTAATAATACAGAGCCTATTCTATAATTCTATAATCCTCCTAGCTCGATATGTGACATTGAAATGTGCGGCATGTACGTACAATTATCGATATAGATAAATGAGCGTTACGTTCTTATCAAATTCATACAGATGTGTTCTTGTATACAAGATTTTGTTCTAGAACATGAACCAGATTTGGGGAGTGCTCCATCCGGGTACAAGAATGGTCTATTCCCAAACAACGTATACCGGATATATTATGTGCATAATCGACGTTAAGACACACTATATATTGGTACACGTGTACTTCTTTCAAAGATCACCTACGCTGTTCATTCAAATGTCAGTATAGAACACTTGAATTCACCCATATCGCCTTAACATATAAGAGTTTTTTTGTTAAAAACAAATCACTATACATTTTCGAATTTCTTTGTAAAGTATAACGTGGTTCTTTTTTTCTATCGATTCTTTTTGTAGTCTCGGTTACAAGATTAATGCATATTTAAAGAGGCGTCAACTTGTGTGTATAGTTTTATTCAAATCTAGATATACTAGTATACAGATCGTAACGTCATAAACCAGAGAGCCTATAGACTGTATCGCAGTGCAGCTCTTGAGAGGTATAATAGTCTCAATTGAAGGTAATAATTCTTTATTGTTGACACCTTTTTTTTTTATGTTAGTGGATGATATATTGCTCTAATTTAAGATAGACTGAAAGACAGTCAATAGATTGTAAGCATAATATTATATCCCTAAGCACGCATGCAAACAATAAAACGCGCAAGTGCTGGATATATGGAACCCTGCATGAACAGTTCTTTTTTTTTTTCAAATTGAATTGGTGAAATAACAAATATGCCATACCAAAAGAGAAAGGGCAGACTACTAATAGTTACAAGGAATAGTTTGATTATTATGCAAGACATAGTAATTTTCTTTTAGAAATATGCTGTTGTTGTCATCTACATTTGCTGCATACTGTAGTTTTATTCCATTCAAAACATCGGCGTCATCAATATTCGTTTGGTGCCATTGTTTTACTTATTTTCTGATATTTGGTGTCAATGGTTTGACTTATTTTCTGGCATTTGGTGCCATAGTTTAACGTCATCAAGCAGCTTATACTGTTGTTTACAGTAGATAGACACTTATGTCAGATCAATAGATTATACTCCTACAATGACAAATATGAATCCGTATTGTGTATGAACTTGTTTACAAACATATTATACATGACGTAATTGCAATGAATGTGGCCGTCTTTCAAATTGGGGTTAAACTCATGAAGGTGTTCATTTTCTTCACCTGATAATTGCACGCAGTGAAATAATCCCCAAACAATCTAATATAATCCATGTCTGGTTACCGAGCCACGATAATATCATGAAGCTTATTTCTTTGTATTTTGTGCGAACCTGATTGTAACTGATCGCGCCAAGGAAATAAGAAAATGGTTATCCTTGTTTTCGTAGCCTGTTTATATTACATGTATATAATTGCTATACTTGTATAGTGGCTTGTATACATGCTGGTATACGTCAATACTGTATATATATTTGCTTTTTGGTTATATAGACATAGGAAACTGATAGTGTAGACTATAGAATCACCACTGATACAGGTGTATGCATGCACATTGTACAGAATAATTTCCATTATGGCCAAATATATAGTATGGCATATCTGGACATCGCAGTCATGTTCTTGTTGCTAGTCATATATGCACGTCTTCGGGTACTGTGTATATCAGTAAGGACAACCGAGACGAAATTGTGTATAGGCCTATATCACGACGGAATGGAACCTACCAGAGTATCATGTGGTATAGAGGTATACACATGCACATCGAGATCCCCCAACGAGCTATTGTAAATGCTACTTCGATGTATTCTCTTATCTCTCTTTCGTAACATTCAGCAAGGCACACAAAGATCACGCATCTGACACAATTATTCCAGGCAACCTAGTAGAGTGTAATTTGGTTTGAATAAATCAAACTTCCCGACGGCGCATAAGTGTTCGACTAATAACACCTGGGGTAGAGGACAAAGCCCCTGTGTCTTATACCCGGGGGTCTAAATGCGACCTCTGTGACGTGCATTATACCCGCTGTCGGGAAGTAGGTACAATACCAGGACAGGGTACACGGTAGACTTTGGTGTTCTGAAGACGTCTTTAAGAAAAACTACTCATTTGGATAGAGGGAGATTCATTTGATAGAAAAATTAGTGCGTGATTTGAAGCTTCTTTTGTAGTTGCACTTATTAAGCCGCTGCACTCATTAATATTTGATGAATGCTTACTGTTAGTTAAACATACTAGTATATATAAGGTCTGCTCATATTGAAGGTATTGCACGTAAATACAAATGCTGTAGGTCTTAAAGTTTCGAGGGTACTATAAATGCAGAAAATGCACGTCAATGTATAGAGGACAACGACAGCAATACTTATACACGAAACTATGCAAATATAACAAAAACGAGGATAACTATGGTAATAATGACATGATGTCGATGATGACAACGACAATGACGACGACTATAATGTAATGGTGAAGTGACACTATGTAATACGGTATATGGTACCACACACAATATGTTTGCATGAACAAATCGAATATTATATACCGGTATTAGTTAATGTTTAATTTGTTCATGTATTATTTTTTTATTTTTTTAAAATCATTATTTCCATAAACTGTGGCTTTGATTCTTAGTACCGGAATACACTGGCCGTGTACAAAGACTTGTCCACGTACCAATGGCTGCAGGTATAATAAAAACCAAAATGAAGGCCACGGGAGGTCGATACGTTTCAATTAAGAAATATACTTACATTAACACGTACTTCGTGCTTATTGCTATATGCACCATTACGCTTTTCTCCCACAATATTTGTCACGTATGGGTGAAATATTCCCGCTGTGACGTAAAACAACAATTCACTCACTTACTCTCACAATATTTAGTTATCAGTGAGAATATAACCTCTACTATATTTATAAGTTTAAATGTGCATGTGTGTATATCACCACATACACGGTATCTCATACTGTATACTGTTGTATATAAGTACTTCATCACGTTCTGGTACATACATACTGGTAGTATACTAGTACTTATATCACCTGGAGATACGGATACTGAACGCACGCACTGAAACTACAGCATGGCCAGGCTGTAAAGAAGGTATTCGGGTGCAGATTCAAACTACACTGTATACAGACACGCAATATTGATATGTAGCAAGGTGTACCTACAGTTTTATACATTCACATCAATTAACCTAAGTACCTGTTTATATTCTAATTCATATATAAGATAAAAATCAGTTAATATTGAACCGTTGACTTTATTAAGAACATAATGTGCCAAAATAATTATCTGTGTAAATGGTTTTGTGTTATATACGGAATACCAGGTATATCAGTGCTCTATCCAGTGCAAATGTCCTTCGCTGATATATATATATATATGTATATATATATCAGCGAAGGACATTTGCACTGGATAGAGCACTGATATACCTGGTATTCCGTATATATATATGTTTGTTTGTTAACTGAGAGCATTTTGTACGACACTGACTCAGTGTTTTTAGCTATCAGTAGAGAGGTGTATATAAAATCAATGATCACGGTAAACATAATACATAGAGGAATGTGTAGTTCCTGTATCCGATTTAGTGTTATAATACGCATTGCTGTGAACATGCACATGTTCTGATTAATGAACATAACACGTACGCTGGTTGTAATTGATTGTTAAATCACTACATAACGTCTCTATGATGACTGTCACTTTGTAATACAATTTGAGCTTCAATTTGTATCCGGTAGTGTGGAAGAGTTAATTTGTGAATAGTAGGTATATACTTAAATGGTCATGTATAACTCACTTCTGGTATAATGGGTAGTGCATATTTCCAAAATATACCAATTCTTACCATTTTATATAGGCACCATTGTAAACACCAGGGAGCATTTTCTCGAGACGTTCTTACGATCTTCTTAGCCTATACGTGCGTAACATGTTCATAGCTCTACTATACGAACCTTTAAGATTGTCGTACGATCGTAAGAATGTTTCGAGAATAGGACCCCAGCAGTCAATCCTTTCTAAATCCATCGCGATAGTATGGAGAGATAAAAAAAAAATAGAACATATAGTTTTATTTTATTTAAATAAAAAAGCAAGTTCATTTATTTACGAAAGTGAAATAATTATTAGCCACCGACCGAATTACCTTATCTGTATAATATCTTAAATAATCAAGTCCTGCTGTGAACAGTAAATGTCACGTGACCACTCTCAAAATTAATCGAACTTTGTATTCTATTTCTTCTTTTTAAAAACCCTTTTCATCATTTAAAAAAATCCACTGCCATAAGCGTACAGAGTACCAACAATGATGTATGCGGCGCTATATAAATGTATATATTATTATTATTACTAGTATTATTATTATACAGATGTAATATAATTACGCCTTGCTTGATTAATATTAAAGTATATATTTTATGCTAAGTGTGTGCGTGCATGAGTGCATGCATGTGCGTACCATGTCTGGTATCAACACTTGCATGTGTAGGCTTAATGTATTAAGTATAAAACATGTATCACTTCGTTGTGTTTATTCAAGGTCGAAGTTTTCATATATAACACGAAATATTTCTGTATATACGAATAATATTGGAAGTATTGTATTTCAAAATGTGATAGAACCAGGGAAGATATATGTACCGTAAAGAAACGAGGTGATACTGGAGGCTTAGAATGAATGCTCGCGTTGGTCTTATCTCTTCGCCATAGATCTTCTGTTATGTTCTACCTAGCTTCCTCTTGATCCAGCTTATCAAGCCGACGAATGCCACTATCCCGCTTCTTGACGATATTTACACCAACACTATTGCAAGTGATCGAAATCAGGCCTGATCGAACAAACCGTTTCTATGTGAACTTATTACTAAGTGAGTTTTAGTCCAGTTTCCTTGCGAGAAAAAATCGATTGCGTTAATTGTAGCAAAGTATGTTCGCATGATATTCATATTCACTGTACACATTTTGTCAAAGTATAAATTGTTACTTTAAATTGGCTATGTTTGGAATTTTAAACGAGCCGTGTTGACCATTATCAGACAGACCGTAATTACGGGGATCCTTCTAATGTCTCTTTCTCTTCCTGATAGTGCGCTCTATATAATATAACATTACGTGTCTCTGTTCGGATTCCTGTGTATAATCATGCGTTCGTGGTCAGAGGATTTTGTTAGCGCCACGAAAAGAAAGACAGGTACAGACTTGATAAATCCCTGTATCGAACATCGCCATATTGTGATGTGAGCGCCACCTATGGCCGTGTAAACATGCTTGCTCTGCGGAGAATCGACTCGGAGTGAGGGAGGAAGTGAAATAAGACTGCATCTGGATCTGGGTATGGGTTAGAAGAGCATCACTGTAGATCATCTTGCTAGCGTATGTAGATAGTTGTAGATAACCTTAGTGTGTGGCAGTGCTGGACATGTCGAGAGAAGATAGGGACTGTCGACTGGAGAAAGTTATACAGGTGTGGCTTACCTTTATATCTATCTATCTATCTATCTATCTATCTATGTATGTACGTCTCGTCGCTGCATGCAGAATAGGTACTATATGTCCTTGCTGTAAAGTGTACACTATATAGAATATTGACTGATAACTACCAGTCAGGTTATAACTACAATATTGTTTTTATCCGATATTATGTAAAATGTTGCTATTTGCATACGTTATAAATTGTTGCCATTATAAACAGTTGATAAACGTCATACTACATCTTGAAATTTGATACACTGGAACAGTTTTAAGTATCTTGTATTTAATTATTCAATGGATACCGTTGGTTATCGCATGAATATTATATCTGGTTGATAGTTATCTTATATGTAATTCACTGTCAGTCATTGTACGATTTCCACTTGTATTTGCCTTTGGAAGCAAAGATTATCCATGTTTAGAAACCGGCGAAATGGTAACCATAGAAACGTGACGCTTTTATGAATATAGTGCGGACCTGTTGTGAGAGGGGTTATCCGGAAACCGATGTCTATTATTAGAACAGGAAACTTAGGAGGACGTGTGTAGATGTTTGTTTGAATATTGTTGAATGCGAACAGATTTTATTGCAACGAATGATCACTCCAGAGAATAGTGATGAGCTACGTGGGTTATGGAAGGGATTCACCACCTGTACAAGATCATTATTCTTACCGTGCAAAAGAGAAACGAACTTTAGGCGATCTGGTACGATCAAACAATCTCTTTGATTCAAAGTTTGCCATTTTCTGAACAGATCCCGAGGTGCCATTTTCTGCATGCTAACTTGTTAAAATAATTTGTATATTCAAATTCTTAATAGTATTTATGATATATTTACATGTTGAAACCTACTATAGTGTTGGTAAAATACCGGGAGATTTATGCCTTTGCGATAATGACTAAATAAAATATGTAGGCCTATGCATGATTAATTAGATGGGGTTTTTTTTAAAGTAGGTAAGTATGCCTATCTTTGTATCTATGTAAAATAGTCCTACAAGTTACTAGGTCTATGTAATATACACAATATCTTCCGGTTATGACGCCTATTTTTGAAAATTCGTGTTTTACGGATTTATCGCCTTATAACGAAAGATATTCTGTCATCAATAATATGCTTGCCTGGGAGATCCTTCGCAAACAAATACTACAAACATCGGTAAAACTCCAACCGAAATTTCCGCTATTTTAAAACAAAACATGTGGAATGAGTTGATGCTATAGTAGAACATGCAGCATCATTGTAAATCATGAATAACACATAAACAGAATGTACTGACGGAACAAAGTCGTCTGCTTTCATAAATGATTGGTGGCATTCGTGATCATAGAAAACCCAGTTCTGCCCAACCGGGAAATCACTGTGACTGCAAAACTTATCAGAATTATTGAATACAGGTGACTGTGATTCCAGTACAGGAAATGAGGTATGCAGTCAAACTTTGGCCACGCTCTTCATCTAGTGCTGTGTTTTCATTCGGATAAATGTAGAATTATATGGTTGGAACTACAAATTTTAGATTTTGTTTTATTTATTTCGCAAAATGAATCGATCTACGCTTACTTTATCGAAAACCGGTAATCCACCCAAAAATATAAATAAGCAGACATGAAGAAACAATCCCATACTACCAATCTACCATTTTAATTAAGCAGATTCTGTAGTGTAAATGAAGGATATGATATACTGCCAAATCAGTAAAGCTCTATCCAATGTACACCAGCACTATCATTTTGTAATCTGTAGCCAATGATATCTGGATCTATTGAAACACTTCCTGCAAGGAAAATAGCTGCCATTAAATGTCCATCGTTGTCTGAATGTGAATCAGGGGTGGGTGGTAGCACAGTGGTAGAATGTTGGACCTTGGAGCCAAAGGCACTGGGTTCAAATCCCATTCTGGGAGCCTAACATCAATGTTTTAAAAAGTTGGCTTTCAGGCTATCTCGTGGGATGCGCTGTCTGTAGAATGGCAATGCAGTTATTATCATCCTTGGTCCATCAGTAGCAACAGGTGCTCGCAGGTTTACTGCAAAAGTGAGACCTTCAACACCAAGAATGTTGCCGGTTTGCCCTAAACTGACAAGCCATAATATAAGTGAAACAATCTTGAAAGCGGCTCTAAAACCCAACAAGGTTTCTTCCTGCTATAAACTGACAAGCCATGAATCTGCAATATGAGCAAATAATCATGAAAGCTGAACTAAGCCTCAGAACAAAATTTAAATCCCTGAGTCGTGGACTTTAGTGCAATATTCATATCTTGATTACTGAAAAATGTTATACATTATCTGATTTTATAAATAAGTTCCTTGAACCAAAACATTTAATATGTCAATGAAATGTTTTCAATGGACATTATAATGATAGCACATAGTCCACAAGTAATGGTACATATCAATCCTACCATTGTCCTCGCAATTGAAGTGCATGGCTGGCTTGTCAGTGTATCAGTAAGTATAAAACTGTTGCACGTTCTGTGAGATTTAGTTTACCTACAACCCCCCCGTCTCATTGGCTTTCCTTTGTTGGTTCAATGACACGAAATCACCTGAGAATGTTTGTTTACAAAGACCAAACTATCAAATACCGGACGGTAGCGGAGTAGAAGTAGAAGTAGAAGTAGAAGTAGAAGTAGAAGTAGAGGTAGAAGTAGAAGTAGAAGTAGAAGTAGAGGTAGAGGTAGAGGTAGAAGTAGAAGTAGAGGTAGACAAGGGTACAGTTTGTACGCTGTTATTTAAGGCTGTAGTACATTGTGTATATAGTAATAGTGACATGAAAGGAAAGTTAGCAACTTTTCAGGGCTAATAGGCAAACATTCTTTCATAATGGCCACACCTTTCCTTAACTGTTTTCTCTCATTGGGCTAGGTATTATGTCTGTGAAGTGTATCAATACCAATTGGAGCTCATTTTGGCCTTCATGCTTTACAATAATTTTCAATTTTCCAAATATGTATGCCCATATATTTAGTCTATGTGCATTGGACATATAACTGCAATTTTCAGATAATGACATCAATGCTCAACAAAGTAATGTTATAATACAGCTTGAAACGTGTACGAAATCATGACACGTACGCATCATGAAAAAACCCACCTTCTATGAAACCAGGGTATGTGTGGAGCTGCTAGTGGAATGTATGCCTGGGTTGGCAACATTGGAAATCAAATAGTCATAAATTACTTTTGTAATAACAAGCTGATTTGCAATTATTATAATTTATACATCAATATGTACGTGTATACCTCTATATTGAAGCTATTCCTTGGTATGGTCGTTTTGCCTCATTAATCTCCAATAGAGGTGTGCTGGACTTGTATAATACATGAAAGGTATTGTCTGCTTATTGTGTGTTTGTACAGAATATTCTCTCAGTATCGAGAGCCCAATATATTTGTGTCAGAGATATACACATTGTAATATACAGATATCGTGGTAGTGCTTTGTGAGGACAATTCTGTGTGTTGATTATCTGACAGAAGTCGGTATCTTTGCTGGGACATATTCTTCATGTATACCCATTATTACTGTCAATAGATGTATGTATAGCTATGATCGGTGTCACCTCACCATCGTACTGAATTGCCCAGTTATTATACGTATACATCCTTAAAGTAATGCTCTACAACGATTTGAAAAGTGACAGCAAATTCTGGAGAATTGTTTCTTAATGTTCTATCTGTAAAAAAAAGAAGAAGTTTAATGTATGAAGAAAATGGGCTTATTGATAAACCAATAAAGTATAAGTGGAATTACTGTCCTTACTTCTGGGTGTATTCATGAGGCCAACAATAGGTGTTCATTGAATTGACGTGTTACATTGGGTGTCTGGAATTACTGCATTGTCAGCAGAAATTGGTCTATTGTTGCCAATAATATGTATACCGGTACTATATTTTCTGTCACAATGAGGTGCAATGTACATGTTAAGCATGTCCATAAAGAAATCATTGATTTACCTTCTTCTCTTAATATATTAGATTTAAGATATTCCCCAAATGCTCACATACTACTATTGTTATTCCTGAAATTGTATAGTTTACACACAGGAAACAATCTTGTACATGTAACACCACGCGCCTAATCAGCTCTGGTATTAACTTCAGATCTTGACCAATGTCAGGTACAGATGTTACATGCCACATACTTCTAAGAAACTGCAGTTCCCTAATCATTTCTTTGTGGTGAGGTAAAGATTGGCATTCTGGTGTGATCTCGTCTCTCATGTCACCTCGTGAGGTCCTATTGATTAGCAGAGGGAGTTAATGAGGCCAGCAACTCAGGTGTGTAATAAGAAACATTAACACATGAACTGGAGACGCAAATTGAGAACTGAGGTATTGACGGGTTAATCATTTGAGGAACTAGTCATGGCCATGGCCAATAAGGCATTTGTCCGCTGGCAAGTTACTGGTACCGATATATAGTTACATTAATGTTACCATTAACAACGGTAAAATTTAGGTAGCATTCAACATGTACATCAAAGTTTTTTGTTTTCATGAAAACTTTAAATTTCTCCAAAATATTTCTGAATAATGGATGTTTTCAAAATTCATTTTGAAAATTCCTTCTCATTGTGGTAGAACTTCACTAAACTTAGTGGGATTTATGGTTGACATATAAATATGCCTGGGCACGTAGTCAATAGATCTGTCCTTGGTTGATATTTTCATTGCAAGGAATATTTAGACAGTGTTTACCAAAGAAAGTGGCTTGGATTAACCATGGCCATTTTCAAAATCATTATGCACAAAGACATCAACGCACGCAATTTCAACTGGTTAAGGTTTAAAAAATATGTTTGAATTTTATATTCTGATGACAATGTTTACTTAACTTGTTTCCGACAAAATATAATTTGAACAAATATTCTGTTGAGTCTTCTTCATGATTTCATGGTGCATTGACAAGTTTGCTTTTTTTTTACAAACAGTGTAGTCTTGTCATGGTTTTCAGCTGTGCAAAGTACAGTTGTGACAAAGGAAAATAATTAATGCTGTCATTTTAATTGTGTGAATTGCAGGTACATCATCAACATCGGTATGCCAGTGGTTTGCTTAATAGGAATGTAGACATAACCACAGTCATGTTCTTAAATGTGTGACACTAAATGACTAATGTCATGTTGATGACGTTAATATCAAAGATTACCTATGTTAAAAACAGAAATCACAGTGCTTATCTTGTATTAGGTTAGTTTATAAAGGTGAGTCATGTTAACATTTAAGAGTACTTTAACTCTAGGTCTGAAACTATTGTATTAACCCCCAGCTGATGTTAACTAAAATAAGGATCCTTGTCCTATTGATATATGATCAACAAAATTAATTAAGGTTCAGCAGATATTTTGTGGGGAAGTTTTCTCCCAAACTTCGGAACTGTGCTTAGGGAATCTGGAGCCATTGTTGTTATTTAAATTCGTCTGCAAGTTCTTGAAGATCTTAGTCGCTAAAATAATATAAGGCTACATTTATATGGTCAAAAACGCAACTGGCCCTTAATTAATTTTATTGAGTATATATCCAATGTGTTGTAGACTCTCTCACTTTTGAATTAATTACAACCACCAATACAAGTCAGCAGAGTGGTGCAGTGGTTTATCACATGCACATCATGTGTTCAGTCCAGAAAAATGCTCAGAAACAAAAAGGGAAGGCACCCTCCTGGATCCACATTTGCTATTGAGTTAACCCCCTTGGTTCATGTACAGCTAGCTGTCTATGGCTTATCACAAAGTTTCTCGAACTTGATTTCAAAATTGCAAAAATCATATAGGGAGAACTGTTCACAGTTACAGTTGAAGATGAAAGTAAAAAATAAGTCATGAAGACTTCAATGTGATAGCACTATATCATAGGGATTGTGAATTTTTCATGTAGTTCAGACATAAACGTTGTGAACTAAAGAATCGATGTCTGTTTTTTCAGAAGCTAGAGGACTCCGTCCTGAGAGATAGTGAAGATTTCACCTTGAAGGGTGACGACGATAGTCTGCCCACAAAAATCCCGGCCCGCATCCGAGAGATTATCACCAGAAACCTAACCACCGACAGTCTCGGCTACACGAACATCGCCATGTCCTCCCCATCCATGCACCAAGTTCAGGAAGAGAACTCTCTGCTGTCAAAAGAACTAAATCGCCTCGAAGATCAGCTGTCTTCAAGCCGAGCAGAACGAGATGAACTTGGCATCAAATACAATGCACTCAGCGAGCGGGTGAGTGTGGCTTTGTTATCGTGTGTGCTGCCTGTGCTATCATTGTTTGTCTTTTGAAAGATTAGTGTATTTTGTTTTTTAAAGAATGCTCTTTAATGTTAATGAACCTCTATGCATTATTTATATTATAATCGTCATTTTGTGTTTCATTTACAAAAGAAACATGAGATTGAGTTACCAGGATATTGATTTCGATTTGAATTGCATTGTTCAATATTATAATGTTTTCATTAGATTATTCCAAGCTAGTATTTGTTGTCATTGATACAGATACATATCACTTGTATTACATATATTCTGTGTAAACCTCTGAACTACACAGCATGATGTTCCAATGTCCTCTAGTGTCCACATCTTCCACACCATCATGCCAACCCATGGCTTGACATGGCCACACATCTTTATTTTAATACCTAACCATCTATCTGCTATATAAATAGCAGTATTCACTGTATGACATCCCCAGATACTCACAGCTGGGAGAGGGTTAAATGTATGATGTCTTCAAAACATAAAAGCCCACTTGTGCCGCACAGAAATGACCTGTTATGTCTGCACCAACCACTCAGGCTTACGTGAACTCACATTGATGTCCAGTTGAGTTCAAAGTCCTGGTCAAGCCCTATGTACAGTAGCTGTCCAGCTGTATACACTTTCATTGTATAAATATAATACATACTTCTATACATATAATAAGTACTTGTAAACACAGGGATCAGGGATAGGACATTATCAGGGAAGTTCATGAATCCCGATATAATTACTGTGATCCTTGAGGTGGGAGTTCACCTCGAGTTTACACTGGTCATGTAGCATTGTTTTCTGGTTATTGACCATGAAAATTGCATTCTACTCTTGTGAAAACTGACTGTACCAGTTTAATAAGTGGACGGAAATGTGTAAATGTTCTTTTGAAGCTACTTCCACTAAATTAGATTTTATCAATGGGCATTACTTTGCAAAGTAGATAAATGTAGCCGTAGCGTTTGACAAGTTATGATCATGACAATATTGTCACTACTTTTTGACATTTGACAATCGTGACTATTTTCATTACTCTTAAGGAAATTCTGACAATAGTGTTGAATATTTTTTACAAGTATTTTCGCAATTGACAAGTAAATTCTGAAAATATTGTTTGACAATTTACAACTGAGGAAAACCAGGATCAGTGGCCACTTAGTGAACTCACTCCCTGGAACTTCTTAATGTCGCGGTAGAGGTATGATAATTGCACTTTGTCACTGATCAAATCGGAACTCCGGTTTCATGAAGGGAGATAAATCTTGGCCTCATTAAACCCAAATTAGTCCTATTTGAAACCTCATATTACTTAAGGATCGGCTATTTACTCCTGGTCACTGAAGGGAAGCACATTATTCCAGTAGATGCCACACAAATCACAATAGGAAAGCATGGAATGCTGGCTAATGTTTCAGATGATAAAAAACACATTTCCCTGAAAATTGGAAAAGTTTCCCAATAAATGATAGAATGGAAAATCTGAAACATTGGTTGCAACATCTGTAACACCTTGAGTAGGCTCCACCTCAATGAGTAGGCATTCCACCTCAATGAGTAGGCTCCACCTCAATGAGTAGGCATTTCACCTCAATGGTGAATTGGTGGTTACTCTGATAGTGATAATGAAAAATGGTATCCCAATGTAGTGTCATGGCTAGCAGCCCATCAGTTGTACTGACTAACAGCAATTAATGCTATTTAATTAAACTGATTGCTGATACAGGTGACAAAACGGACTGTGTTCATACGGAGTGGAGCTTCAAGCTTCGCTGATGGAATTGTAAGTTGGACAACAAGACTGTGGTAGTTATCATCAAGTGCTAATGTACTAATCAACACCATGTATATATTACCAGGGTAGTTGGATTTTTCTCTTTTTCTATTGGTCTTACCTGTATATATTGGTCTTTCCTGTATCTATTGGTCTTACATTGTTCTTAGCTGTATCTCTTGGTCTTACCTGAATCTCTTGGTCTTGCCTGAATCTGTATCTCTTGGTCTTGTCTGAATCTATTGGTCTTACCTGTATCTCTTGTTCTTACCTGAATCTCTTGGTCTTACCTGTATCTATTGGTCTTACCTGAATCTCTTGGTCTTGCCTGAATCTCTTGGTCTTGCCTGAATCTCTTGGTCTTACCTGTATCTCTTGGTCTTGCCTGAATCTCTTGGTCTTACCTGTATCTCTTGGTCTTGCCTGAATCTCTTGGTCTTGCCTGAATCTCTTGGTCTTACCTGAATCTCTTGGTCTTACCTGTATCTCTTGGTCTTGCCTGAATCTCTTGGTCTTGCCTGAACCTGTATCTCTTGGTCTTGCCTGTATCTCTTGGTTTTACCTGGTCTTACCTGTATATATTCCTCTCTGTATGTACTGGAGTTAGTAGGACATGTAGGCGAGATCTTTAGCTATTATTTGTAATATCTTCTACAAGCTAATAATATAGTCTAGGAATTTAGTTCAACGATGTACTTAATTGTATTCTATGTATTCCCACCATTTACAATCTCTATTAAGAATCCAGCAAACTGATAATATTAATCAAATGGTAACTATACCCCAGCAGTTGCATCTACTTTCTATTATGGAGTATAGTATAGTACAGTTCATCTTTTTGTGTTTATTTTGGTACTTGCATGTTCATCTTCATTTACATTGAGTTGTACTTCTGTCGAAAATACATTTTCTGTATCATAAGGATTATATTTTCTGGAAAACTATTTTTTATTTTATTTATTATAACTGCCTATAAATGATTATTGGGCAGTTTTTGTCTAAATAATGTCTGTAATGTTTAACATGGGCTTGGCAAATAATGATTTGTTCTTAGTGTAAACATGAAGCCCTTACTTCACAAGTAGAAGCCCAGCACAGACAGAAATCTGAGGAAGTGTGATGTGATATTAATCAGCAGTAGTCCTGGTATTGTGTCTATGTGTAGACCTAGTTGTCCTGTGTGTATTGATAGTGGCAGTGTGGAGGTGTAACACTACTCCTCATGAGGGGTCTGACATCCAGTGTGTGCTGTAACCCAGCCATTGTCAGGCCAAGCCCATTGCAACCACACCGAATACTAGTCTGTCTCAATCCAATTTCAATTAATATCTATAATTTGAGTATGTTTGAATACAAATTATTTTATGTTACATATGGGTATCTTGGATGCATTTATTCCTTTTGCAAATATTTTATTTTAAAGATTGGCTTCTATGAATGTCTGTGAGAATGTTTCACAATATGTATGTTTATTGTATTATAAGAGAAAAAAAAGAAATTCCTTTTAAACTGAAATTTAATGTACACATTTGGATTGTATTTCATACTTCATAGTTTTTTGTCTTTGTATTGAAATGAGTGGGCTACCAAATTTGGCAATATCCTTCATGCCCAATCATTTACCCCCACCAATCTTGTCTAATCATTCATCCCAACCAACAATGTCCAATCATTATTCCTACTAACTTAGCCACCACTTGTTTACGCCTGACAAGCCTTGCCCATGGTCACTCTGTGAGTATACTGTTATGTGTACAGGGCAAACTGTACTATTTATCCACAACTTGACTTTCATTCTAGCTGACCAGTAAGCGGTATGAAATGTCAATGTTTGTACAAAGATTGTGACTTCCAAGTAGATCATGAACAAAATCTTTCCTATGCCGGATATACTTTTAAAATTCCATGCCACTTATGCATTGCAATGAAGCAATGGACATCTGTACAAAGGCTAACAGTGGAATACACTATGGAGGATTCATGGGATAATGCCTCCCATTTATTCGTATACTGGGGGTGGGTGGTAGCGCAGTGGTTCAAATCCCGTCCCGGGGGGGCCTGCATCAATGTTCGTGAAAGTTACCTTTCTGACACGATATTGATAGGATGCACTGTCTGTAGAGTGGCAATGCAGTTATCATCCTTGGTCTTGTCAGTACCAGC
>JAUTBT010009241.1:0-24869 GCA_032361225.1 Lepetodrilus schrolli
TAGAGTGGCAATGCAGTTATCATCCTTGGTCTTGTCAGTACCAGCCGGTGCTCGCAGGTTTACTGCAACATTCAGCGGTACGGATGTTGCGGGCTTCCTCCTGCCCTAAACTGACAAGTCGTGATATAAGTGAAATAATCTTGAAAGCGACTTAAAACCCCAATCCAAACAAACAAACAAAAAAAGTAGAAACAATCAGGGATATATTAGTATATGGAATACATCTGCAAACCGCGTATAGATACTACTTGTTGATGGTTATATGCTGCTAGTAACCACATCCATATGTCTACACGTTAATGCAATATCATATTTACACCAACGACAGTATTCATAAATCTGAACCCGCAGTAAGTCAATATTTGACCACTTCATACTCACGTAAAATGTACACACACGCATCCATTTAATCCATATCCGTGTATCCGCAATTATATATGATAGTATAATCGAGGTAAATGTTCTCTCAAGGACATCCGCAGTATTCCTCTATTCCCATATCTAGTAGCCTACACCTTTGCTTCTTGCCTTGTAGAAACTGTTTGCCAGCAGATTACGTCTCTACCGTCGTCCTGTCTTAGGAGAAGTGTTGAATTAATTAAACATAACCAGGCTACATGGAGAGCCGCGCACGCGAGTCCAATTAATTTGTTCTAATAGCATTTCATTTCTTCCATCTGGTCTCTGTATCCTTTCTTTACATAGGAATATCGGACGTAATGGCAGTCTTGGTAAACCGCATGCATTTAAGGTGGTGTCAATTCAATGGTGCCAGTGCTTTATTATTAGTACTGTGGTACGTACATGTACACGTATGCTAGTTCGAAGCTTATATGAGTGGATCATTGGACTAGGTAAGTAAACCATCGTTACCCGCAGTGATATGGTACGAAACGGAATGCGGGGTAATTCATCCACACTTAGGATGATCAAAAGACACGTACATATAGATATATATATATTTATATGTTAAATGTCATTTTAGGATATGACAAAATGTCATTATGACAAAATGCCATGTAGGTAATGTTCATGAACGACAGCGTTCAGGAGAATCCTGTGAAGATCAACGTGCATAACGTTAAGGTCAAGTTAGATCCATCACTTACGTGGGAGGTAACATATCAGTAATGCATAGGTTGTTAACGTGTTCTGATATACCCGAGCAGGCTTCATTCAACAGAACACATCCAACTAGTCCCGAATGCCAACTCGCTCGTTATTTCTTGAATACAAATGTTGTCTACCTCATTAAATGATCCATGTTTGCCGACATCTCGAGGGAAATGCGGTTGGATATGACATAAGTATTACAACAGTAATGCATACATTTAGTCATGTACACTTCTGAGTTGTATTTAGTAAATACTATTAATATGATTATTATCCCTACACATTGTGTAAGTCAGACGAGCATTGCAATTACGTATCAAGCCATAGCAGCAAAACAAAAGGAATAACAAGAAGCTGCGGACATAATGTTCACCGTACACGCCATTTTGTCCGTCGACGTTCCTGCGTTTACGTAATCGTTGGTACGTAGTCGTTACTTTCCTTTGTCATGATACTAATTACACGATGTATTCTGATTCTAACATTGTTCATATGTAGACTGTTATCACATTTCTGTATATCTGTCCCTGATCTTTTGAGTCAGGATTTCTCACAACCATGCATTAACTAACACCTCTGGACCCGTACAAATAATAACTATGATAAAGTCTTCCTCTGATCACCTGGACCAACATATCAGTCAGCGAAGTTTCCACGGGAAAAAATAGTTCTATTCAGTGCAAAAGTATGTTAAACGATATTACAATGTAAAATAAACACGGCTATTAGTGGTGTAATTGCAAATATTTCAAGCATGCTTACACATAATTTTAAAGTTGAAATTTGAACATAAGTCTGTGTTTGTAACCTATATACTAATTACACGCTGGTGAGATGCTAGTGTAGAAACAGCCTCAGCTATGCCAACTGCATTCCGAGGTAGACGTATAGCGTTCCAGTTCCAACATATAGCGTGCCAACAGCGATTCTTAAGATGTCATTCTGCCGTTTACGCATCAGCATTTGCGCATCTACACACACACACAGACACACACACACACACACACACACACACACGTACACACACACACACACACACACACACACGTACACACACACACACACACACTATTCATTGGATATCGTAATACTGTGACATTGTGGCTTTCATTGTCTATTTATACATACATTTTAAATTATGATTAGATATATACCAATGTCCGCAGCCTGACAATCAATTCCATAGTCTATGTTTAAATTATTACGACGTAACTAGTTACATGCTATACGTTGCTTTTAGTTTCTTCAGCAAGCATTACACAATACAAGTTTCAATCAGCATTATCTAGCCAACCATTTGCATTACACGTTAATAATATATTGAAGTTGCATCTACTTACCTCATTATCTCCGCTTTAGTAAAATCCCACCTTGGCGTCAGATAGCATTTATACGTGTGAATAGGAAAACATAATTCTTTCAAAGGTTTAATCACAAAGATGACCCAAATGTGATATTCCGTACCATGAAATATTGGCCACACAGGGTCAGATAAGACATCAAAGGCACCTCCTTAATATTATCGCGTGTTGATGAAAAGTTGTAAACAATTCCGTGAGCACAAGAACTTAATGTGATCTTTAGAAAGGGTGGTTCCCTCACTGAAAGTCAATGTGGCATAATCCCATGGCCTATTATATCAGATCATGAAGCCTACGGCCTACACCAGATCATAACAGTAGCACAGAGACACTCTTCCGTGGAGTATAGCATGTGTAACGGTGCCAATACTACGGCTGTGTTGTACAACACGGAATGGCTTGGGTACAACAAACCTCTTGCCAGACATACGTGTGTTGTCTACTATCACAGAAGCTATTTCCCCGCTTAGATCATCCCGTAAAACCAGACCCCTGACAGAATATACAGCTCAACCGAGAATTCACGGCAAGCGCATCCCTACTGTAACTCCCACACACGTGCAACCTTTCCATGGCGCCACACCTGTAGTTTCAGAGAAGATGGGGGTAGAGTGACGGTTTAGAAGGGGGCGAGATAGGAGACGATTTCAGTAGCTCCTTCAGTACCTTCTTGCAGAGAACACGGTGATAAAATATTGGTCTTGGACGGATCTTCAGATAACCGACAAGCAAGCTTCTGGTAGCTTACGGAGAATGATATCCTATGCTTGCATGATAAATGTGCATTTGTGGCGGAGTAACTGGGTTCAAATGACATACACCAGACTGAGATCCTCTCTGTGTGGTTGTAGACTATGATTAGATTGTGGACGTGAACTATTTACTCTTATCAAAATGCTGAATAATGCGCGCGAACGGATCTTTGGCTATGGCTGCATAATATCCATTAGGAGAGCAAGCATGTTTCGCTTTCTCTCCTTCGCTTACAATACAGATGAATTTTAGCTGACCTAATGATATTTTGGGTGGGACAATAATTATTGTATCTTCTAATTTGACAATGGCGATTACGACTATTAACAATTTGAGTTTCGTTGAATTTCTGGATCTGAAGTTAAGGTTTATATATTTTCAAACAGGAGTGTATGCCCTACATGGAAACCTCACCACTGAATCCGTATATATATATAATCTATATTGCTGCACAGTCTTTCGATCCCCAAATAAGACCACTGCATAAGTGCAAAAGCAGAATGGTAAAGGTAAGAAATTAAGAATTTGGTTTTAAATTAAGAAAACTATGGCAGCCATAGTTCATCTCCATTGTGTCCATTACGGAACTACATGCACGTTTATGAAATACGGTAACATAATATATTCACATAGCGTATTAGTACTAATACATATAATATCAGTGTATACATATAATATACATAGACGTCATAGTGTATACATATAACATCAGTACAGCAACCGCGGCGGATGCTTATTAACAGGGTGATAAATGTACACCCCACGAAGGATATTGCACCCCAGTCTTAAGCATGCACCACTGCTCGGTATGCCACGGTACATAGGATTCGAACACAAACTTTCGTTATTCTGATGCTCCACCAACGCGATATCTTAGTTTGTATCTTAACTTCTATGTATTAGGTTCAACGTCATCAATGTTCGCAAAAGTTACCTTTCTGACGCGATATTGATAGGATGCGCTTTCTGTAGAGTGGCAATGCAGATATCATCCTTGGTCAATCAGTACCAGCTGGTGCTCGCAGGTTTACTGCAGCATTCAGCACTGCGGATGTTGCGGGTTTCTTCCTGCCCCAAAACTGACAAATCGTGATATAAGTTAAAGAATCTTGAAAGCGACTCTAAACCCCAATTTTTTAAATGGTTCCACGTACGGCTGAACAACGTTTTGATCCATATGTTATGCAAACGTTTATATTTTAATGTTTCCGTCTTTAGTTTTATGATACAATAAACTACAATTTAATAATTGAAAGCATGTGGTCCACCTCCATCAACACAACACGAATATACTGTATGTATACACGAACATGCATACACGCACAGATTCTAAACACAAACAATTTTTAAATGGCTGTAATTAATATCGTAATCATCTTTACTATTGCCCAAGAAAATACTTTCCAATACACTGCCGCAAATCTGGGTCTAAAATATATAAAACAAAGATACATAAGTACAGGGAATCTGTGTCTATTTATGTTTCATAAGATCCATTAAAACATACTTCAAGTATACAGATGTTTAATTCACACACGAATAAGGAAATGCCCTTTAAAAACATATGAACGCAATCGTTCACTTGGCACACGAACGCGAGTACTAATATATAATATATAACATATACAATATAATGTATTCATTTAAGTTCTATCATAATGGAATAAATAAATATTGAGTGAATCCGACAATCTGATTGGTCAACGTGATCCCAAAACATTGCGTTCATACTTCGATGAACGAAATTCTCTCAGGCCACTCCCACAAAATATCTACTTTTGAAATGACAAACTTGTACTAAAAACATCAAGGTAACTACACAAAGTTGAGCGCAAACAGGACACGAAAAACCGATGTGTAAACGTTTGTATGAACCGCTTCGGGGATTCATACAGTATACACATATTTTTTTCCCCTTCTGTTTATACCTCGATGGACGTAAACACACATTGTCATTGCAGTCAATCCTTAATTGTTATTGAAAACTGTATATTTATATATGAGTTATATTGTTTAACGGTGTTTATGATGAAATATTACATGGAACAGCTGTACAACGGTTACCGTATCGCGGTTATTTTGTTTATTATTATTATTATGTGTGTGTGTGTGTGGGGGGGAGGGGGGTATTGGAGTTTAGAGCCGCTGCCAAGATTATTTCACATATCACAGCTTGTCAGTTCAGGGCAGGAGGTAACCAGCAACATCCGTAGCGCTAAACATGTTGCAGTAAACCTGCGAGCACCGGCTGATACTGACATACCAAGGATGATTCGCGTTTAGGGGACCCATTGGCATATCCGCTTTGAAGTATCAGCAATGGTTCCTATATTTTAACGTAAGACAAACAGGTGACTGCGATATAAAAACAGCGTAAATAACGAATTATGTGAATAAGGATTAATTACGGAAATGATGAAGAATTGTTACTTAGAAGACTCACGAGATAAAACTAGACAACCTCCACATAGGACATGCTTGGCCCTTGATAAAATAGCCACACTAAGATTAAAGATTATGTTTTTTGTCAATATAGCACACGTCAGCCCGTAACTTACAATTCATTCTCGTTCTTTACTAGCCAAATCATCCTTGAAACATGGATTCAGTGACTGCTTGTTCATACGCTACTACGTCTGAAACATAATACATTGACCTTGTATTTAGAGGATGAGTTAGTTCTTAATTTACAAATAAATATATATTTGTATTTATTCAAAATGTATATTCATCGGAAACTAGTCTATTAGCACGAAACTTGTAAAATGAGAAAAACGTTAAATGACAACGATACTTGATAACGTTTAAATAATTACCGTACAGTCAAACAATGTTCTCTCTTCAAGTCGTGATAACAATTCGCCGTATTAGCTGTAATGTTATCTCAGTGCAATAAAGCTGGTGGCAAAGTTGTCAAACATACTTGCATTCGGAAGAGACAGATTCAGTATTGTTATCTCGTAGATAAAATTCATGTAACGAAGTGAAGTGATATGAATTTGTCTCTTGCAATCGGTCGTTGTTTATCAGTCGTGGCAACGTTTCAAGAACTATGATGTCTTTGATAACAGACAAAATATGTCTGAAACCTGGAGAAGGCTATGCTTGTACGTGTACCTGTATGCGTCCACAGCCAGTTACGTATAATTTGAAAAAGAAAAGAGGAAAATAAACATTCTATAAATTACTTTGCCCGAACAGTCCTGAATTTGGAACCAGAATTGACTCCGATATCTGAGTTTTTAGCTTACGCACATTTTATTCACAATAGAAAAGGATTGTTTTGTACAAGTTATGCCAAGTTAGATAAAACCCATTCCTGAACTATTTACATCATATACTTTTCTAAAGGATAATATAACACAGCAAGTGAGAGAATAATATGCACAAAATAGGAAAGAGAAATATAAAAGAAATGAAAACGTATATGTGCATATACAGCTGCATTTTAAAAAAGAATATTTATTTTACATAGTTGTGTAAAACATTTGTTTATTTTAATATACAGCTGTACGTTATCTGAGTCAATAGTACATCACACGTGTTCGTCTCTATTTGGAATATACTCAGATTAAATGTTATACAATGTATGATGACATATAGCTTGTAATTTGCAGCAATACTATAATTCGCCAATATACTGTATGTATACATACTATACATAAGCATGTTATCTTGGATGTAAACATATTCAGAAACTACAAAACGAAAAACGTCGCTTTCCTTGAACAGAAGCGATCTTAAGTTATAAAAACATTTGATGTCGAATTCACGGTGAATTAGTATTATTGACACTTTTAATATTACAAAAGCTACCAAGCGTCCATTTAGTCGACATTTGAAGTATAAAGATGTAATAATTTCTGACAATGCGACACTCTTTTGCAATCCTCAGTTGTACATTTTGTGAATTACGGTAAATGTGTATACGTTCTTTATATTCTATTTTAATGTTTTTTAATCCAAACATTAGATGCAGGCATCTGCAAAATGGCTGCATGTCTGTAAAACATTTTTTTTTTTTAAATCAGGATTGCATTTGCTTACCCATATATGCACGTACCACGTGACCTGGGTTCTCTCGATCACAACTCAATTTGCTATCTTCACCATGTGGAACTCTTCCGTCGTTCGCTTCTTACGATTGATAACAGTTCAAGAAGTAAGTCCTACAATCTTATCGCTATGTTTGCAAACATAGACCAGTGTTTTGCTTTGAACCGTGTCCAACATCGCGTTTTGAGTGAATGCACTGTACATATCGCGATCATAGCATACTAATCTCATTAGTGATTCCATAGCCTGCCGACTTGAGAGAGTACGAGATAAGACGTCTGTATTGAGTCCTAGATGAGGCGGCACTATATGAACACATGCAGTATAAACTTATATTGAAGTTCACTTAATGTCCACCGGCATAGTTGTCTATGTCAGCGTAACTCATCACACAATTAACAGTGTGGGTTTTTATTAAATGGGAGTATATGCAATGGCTAAGCCTAGCAGTTGCGCATTCTCGACGATTTGCAATGCACTAAATGTTCATCGTAATTACATTATGAAATCTGAAGCAAAACGTTTTTTTTAAATGTAACTATAAATTGATAGTATAGTGTATGACTAAAAATATATTTACAATTACTTTCCCATGATATATTAATAAGGAATGCATATCAGTTACATTGTGTGGAACGATACGAATACAAAAATACGAATTAAAATTCCTCTTGTTACTAAATTGATAGACACTTATGGAATAATCATCCTCTTAAACATATGATTCACGGATGTTAAGTAAGCGCCAATGGTCGTTGGCTTGGAACACTTAGAAGAAGATGATTTCAAAAAGTGTTGTAACTACAATACTGAGTTCTCACATCAGCCATTCCGAAACATGATGCTCTGTTAACTATGCCAGGTACTTGCTACTAAACCTAAGTATTGACCTTGTTGATATAGTGGTAAAATGGCATAAAACAGAGCGAATCTATTGATATTGACAACAAAGTAATGGATGAAAGGAAGCGCTTTGAACTGTGTTATCCGCTACAACCGTTTACACCAGAACTAAGATACATCTCATGACCAATCGAGCAAGGCCAGAGAAAGATACTGCGTAGCCATGGCTGCTCGGCTGTGGCTAGAACGCATGCGCAGTACGGGCACCAGGTGACCTTGTGATACTGAACGGGCCAATGAAAACGGTTGTTTTCAAGTTTCACAAATGTTGATTTTGATTGACATATATTTTGTAGATAAAGTTCATCTCAAACAAGCATGCATTCAAAATCGATATCCACCCACTCATCCATCCATCCACCCGTTCGTCCGTCCATCTATCCATTCACTACGACGGATCCTCTAAGACTTGGCCCCCGTTCCACAGAATCCTGGTAGCGCTACGAGAGTCGCAACTCCTTAGCAGCTTCATGTTAACGTATATGAGTTACGACTCTCGTAACGTTATGCTTGTTCTTTGGAACGGTCCCCTGGTTTGGATTCCACGGCAATGGTGGTTATTTTCCAGAGAACAACGTATAGTAGCCCTACGAGAATCGTAACTCCCACACTTCACCACGGAGTTACTACTATCGTAGCACTACTGTTGTTCTCTGAGACGGGAGCCAGAATACAGGGCAATTGTGTTTCTGTTTCCCCGCGTCACTCAATGCTCCCCAACGAGAGGATTGTTTACCCCCGTTTGTATGTATATGTCCGAGAGCAAAAAATAGTTCCTCTGGCGTCAGTGATTTTCTACACTGTCTGAAGCCAAATGACATGCTTTGACTACGCCCTTTTCATAATATTTGCACGCCTTGCGTAAAAGAACTAATTTACGATGATAAACTTATAATTCGGTTAGAATATATAGAGCTTGTGAACAGATGCTGCTACTTATTTCGTGCTATTAAAATATTCAACCAAGGTGGTCGGAATCCACATTGCCACAGTGTACATATGTTCGTTATTTTAGCATAGGATTACACACACAGAACCATAAAATGCGACTGATGACAGAATTGGGTTTATTTGTTGACAAAATATAAATATTTCTTTACAAGAAACAGCCTTTGCTTTGGGGATACATTGTGCTTAAATATAGTAAACAAGAGATACAATTAAAGATTTGGTTAATAAATAATCACTCATGTTTCCTGATTCGTACTTTGTATTCGAGCTAGAATTTCATACCTTCATACTTATAACGGAAACACGCACAGCTCTAGATTTTCAATCCATTTACTTCTAGCTTACCGGACATTACATTTAACCCGATCAATTAATTCATGCTAAATGCTCATTTCGCATTATGTTTGCATTATTTTGGAGACACACACATGCATTTACACACGCACACACACGCATTTACACACACGCGCACTTACACAAACGCACACATACGCGCACACAAGTTGACTTATTAAGGTTTGTGCATCTCCTCCCGTGACCTCACTAATGCCACTATCCAGTGATTCTGCATTATTATAACCCTCCAACTGGCATACGTCTGTTGGATAGTATCACAACATCGCCACAAATGTTCCTAGTATATAGGTTTTAAACATATTACTGCAAACAGGGCAAATGGCTCGACTCTTCTGTTTCTTTGTATCCACGCTGACATTCTCACGTGTAGCATACATTACCGTGAACGTTGGAACAAAGAGCTGCCGATGTAACCATCTGGTTTCTCAAATACGTCGTCTTCGGGCTAATGGCCATTATTTTCCACAGTTAACCGTTCTAGAAATGCAGATCTCCACTCAACATCTCCGGAGCATCAATGGACGAGCAAGTATTTGTTTTGTGTTCGTATATAGCTGGAGTTGTAATGACATTCTATTACACTATTCGTGGATCTCTGGTAACCCCAACATTGTCGTTGGTCACGGTTCTATTAAACCATCCATTTCCCAATCGCAGGCATGAGAACGTCATCGCAATACATAATGTGGACATAACATAATCCACATCATAAACTTAAATATGTTGTTTTTTGTAATAAATATCAAGTTATTACGGAAGTCAAACATATTTTTATATCAACAAATACTATTGAATAGATAACGTGTATTTATTATAAAGAAGACTCATTCAACACACCAATAAAATAGATTAAATTTATGCTATTTTATATCATATAGTGGTTAATTTATAAGGATAACCTAACTTAAATTGATTGCATATTATATTTAAAAAACAAATCTGCATTGAGTCCAATAATACGGGAATATTCATATTGTCATCTTTATTATTTATCTGAAATGTCCACTATATATACCAATTAAGTTAATCTATATATACAATTAAGTGAATATGCCGTATTGAACAGTAGCCCGTTATCATATCCTATTAGGGTTAACACTTTTCCTGCTGGATTAAGCACAGACAATGCTCTTCAGGGCATCTGCGGTTGCCTCCAGCACGGAGAGGGTTAAATTAGGTGAATTCAAATGAAGATTGGAACTCATTCATGACGGGACATCAGACGTAATATACACGCGTGTTAATTTCATCATCTAATTCTAGAATATGCACAGAAAACATTGAATGTGATACATGTAAATAAGAAAAACTTTCAATAAGCTAGAACATACACTCGGACTGTTTTTGTATATGTTTGTCTATAGGTGAAAATGATGCTGAACTTACTTTCGACGGGTAATTGCTATATATATGTAACTTTGCATGCGCATGCGTTTTGAGTTAAACGTGTCTTACGATCTTGTAGTTAGCTTACACACTACCATGCTTTTTAGACAAGTCTGACTATTTATTAGATAAATAAGACAATAAATTAATGAGGAGATCAAAGAAAAACGATCGTAACATATGATGCTGTCTTTAATCAAGGAGTTTGTGGCGGCAAGTTGCCAATATAAACAACCCGGACCGTAATTAACAGCTCAGAGAAAGAGAGAGAGAGAAAGTTATACATGGGAGAGATAGAGAAATATATAGAGAGGTAGAGGGAGAAGAGAGAGAGAGAGAGAGAGAGAGAGAGAGAGAGAGACAGACAGACAGACAGACATATACTGAGACAGACAGACATACATACAGACAGACAGAGACTGAGACAGAGACAGAGACAGGGACAGAGACAGACAGATATAAGATCACGATCTACGGTATTATATGTTAACCATATAACATACATCCTTTCCAATTTGAGGGTATGGACAGATACAGATGCAATGGATGTCACTGTAGTCCAGGTCCGCAAACTCGTCGATTAACGATAACCATTAACGAAAAAAACAACATAATGATCAGCGGGAAAATACGTAAACTGCCCTAAAAATACGTATTGCTGTTTCGTACATGTGCATCCCGGAATTCCGTTCCGGTTCTGATACCCATCCTGTTTTTCCAGGACAAACATATTGTTCACCTCTCCACAAGGAATCTAGCGTCAAATTATCTATGCAGTGCTAGATCAAAGGCTCTTCGCGGTTCATGGCTTCAACAATGAAAGGAGAACAAGATAGGAACCCAACGTTGGAGATCAGAATCGGTGAAAACAATGTGGCACGCATGCATAATGACAACCTCGATTTATCCCCGAAAAGAAAGCGAAAATAACATCTCAAGGAGAACTGCACTTGGAACTATGTGTGGCGATCAATATACCTAATCTTCTTCACATAGTATTAAAACAAATTAAAGCGGATTATCCACATTCATCAACCGTATATCCATTTTAAAGCTGGGAGTTTGTTTGAGTATTTACATGTAAACATGATACATTATCTGAACAATGTAGATGAACACATTTGAACATGAGACATTATCTGAACAATGTAGATTAACACATTTGAACATGATACATTATCTGAACAATGTAGATGAACACATTTGAACATGAGACATTATCTGAACAATGTAGATGAACACATTTGAACATGAGACATTATCTGAACAATGTAGATGAACGCATTTGAACATGAGACATTATCTGAACAATATAGATGAACACATTTGCATTGGCAGATCGCTTTGACTCCACATCGTCACATTATAACTGCATGACCCTTGTGAAAATGGATAATTTTGCCAATACGCAGATCACAGTATCTCAGGATAAGTAGAGTTGGATTCGTTCTCCCAATTCAAAGTCGTGCATAGCGGATCTCGCGAGAACTCGAGAAACACAGTGCGAAGAGATAACATAATGGGGAGTAAAGGGGGAATGCAAAACAACATCTGCATGCATTCTAGCACCCGTATTGAAGAACTGTGTAGGTAAGTTAAATGGCATTAGCTAGACATTGCGGTATGCCACGTAAAGAAACAAAGGAATGTCCACATTATGGCTGTTCGAACCCGGGACTGACTATACGAAAGGACAGTTACTGTAGACCAATATTCGTGGAATTCACGGCAAAATCACGTTCCATACTTTGTACAATAACTCACTGTAAAATCACTTTCATACTTTGTACAGTAAGTGTAGCCTTAGAGATATTTACAATTATAGAACTGTCTTTTTGTATTAAATCTCGCCGAAAAAGACATTCGACTTGAGTTCGACGGATCAGTCTCCGTGCAGTGAATAAATTGTTAATATTCTGATTAGTCATACATGTACACAGAGGGATACTATATGATGTATTGACTGGAGTTGAATTTGAACATGTCCAATTGCACATTACTTGTCATCAATGGATCGAAACTATTCTTTAGGACTACCAGTCAGTGTCCTACAGCCAGTACCTCGTTAATAGGGACCCATGCGCTACTAAATTGTCTTCAGAATTGAATATTTAAGATAATAAACTGATGCAGTGTGTATCGCTGTGTTTCTAATAAGCATTTCTAAAACAAAGAATCAGCTGGACAGTGAACTATGTCATGCTGTCCCATCTGTCAGCCGCCATGACAGCTATCGACACACTTCTCTGAAATCTCCATGAACCTGATGGCAGGATTGCAGACACCGTAGACACCGTACAATCATACAATGCAATTAGGAAATGTACACGAACTGTACACGTGAAATACATGCAACTTAATCGGCGTAAACTGGTAAACTGGCGCTTGCTATAGACGTGATAGACTCTCTGATACGTACTGCAATGAACATGTACCGGTGTAAAACACATGTTAGTCTGTGTAATAAATGCCAGCTGAGTCGTAATAGTTATGACTACCGGACACATAATATTGCCATTGAAGTGGTAATCTTGCAGATATTATCGTAGCTACGTATTTACACAGTAATCTAAATGAGCGTACAGTAATACACACCCGTCTCTGAATGCAGTCTACATCAGTATAGTAATGCTGATATTAGAAGGACGAGTGCACTTTATCATATCAATGCCAGTCAATTAATGCAAATGCTCAATATTAACTATAATATAGAAACCAAACGATGATTTAGGATGAATTTTCTTCATTCTTTCCATATCATATTGACCATTATGATATTAGTATGTATTCACAGCATATTGTATCTACCAATAGTTACTGACTCACTGTTCCCAGAAGTCCAGTACAAGCAATTGTATCGAAGTGTGATCACTAGTAGTGATCGCTAGTAAAGTTTAACAATGATCACTAGTACAGTTTAACAGTGATCACTAGAACAGTTTAACAGTGATCACTAGAACAGTTTAACCGTGATCGCTAGTGCAGTTTAACAGTGATCACTAGTACAGTGTAACCGTGATCGCTAGTACAGTTTAACCACGATCGCTAGTACAGTTTGACAGTGATCACTAGAACAATTTCACAGTGATCACTAGAACAGTTAAACCGTGATCGCTAGTGCAGTGTAACCGTGATCGCTAGTATAGTTTAACCGTGATCGCTATTACAGTTTAACCACGATCGCTAGTACAGTTTGACAGTGATCACTAGAACAGTTTAACAGTGATAACTAGAATCGTTTAACCGTGATCGCTATTACAGTTTAATAGTGATCACTAGAACAGTTTAACCGTGATCGCTAGTACAGTTTAATAGTGATCACAATTATAGTTTAACCGTGATCGTTAGTACAGTTTAACAGTGATCGCTAGTACAGTTTAACAGTGATCACTAGTACATTTTAACAGGGATCGCTAGTACAGTTTAACAGTGATCCCTAGTACAGTTTAACAGTGATCAGTAGTACTGTTCACCTGACATGAGCAACTGGCGTATCCACATCGCCAGCACTGTGCTATAGATTCTGTACACACCGGAACATACTTAACTTGTAGCAGTCTCAATGTTACAGTGCTTTATTTGAGCAGAGCTGTCAAGGTTAGAATTTCGGCCCGCTAAAAAAAGTTATTTTCTAATTTCCAGCTAACTATGTTTACGAATATTTGACATCTCCGTCTTAGCACACGCGCGAAAGACTTGGGTGAATAAGAAAAACAACTAATTTCACAGAAGTATGGGGGTATTTTTGTTGTGCCGGTTTTTTAGTTAACATGTTCATAGAAAATTGTATTTGGGATTACTTTTAGTTGCCACGCGCTGAGAGAACAGTGCAGACTCACATGCAATCGTGAACAGCTTCGCAGCGAAATGCAATGTTCAATATCAACCATTTATAGGCAATGAACCACTGACTGACTACAGCATGCCACCAGAACATAAATACTACTTGTCAGACTACGAATTCCCTACTAACACTGACTCGCTGCCAAGTCTGTTGTCCGTCGCGGCATAGCCTTCCATCTAATTAGAGTCTGGCGTCCTAAATAAACGTTACAACCAATAAAACGGCAATACATAATGTCGCCTTGTCATTTGTGAAGGAGTAATCACCTTAACGAGAATCATGGATTTCAAATTGCGCATACAATGTTAAATATCGTGTGGAAAACACGACTGCGCCACGTTGTACCAGTTGGGGGGAAAAAAAGCAGGGGAGGCAATTCATTAACTTGTGTACACACATGTATATCTACTTATATCATGAACGTAGATTTCAATGTTTAAATATGTGTTGCACTACATGAGGAAAGCATAATTCCAGCAGTGAAGTTGTGGTGATAAATGACTCCCGGTATGTAGTAAATATTGTTTTCAGTGCACCGTGACCTTTAATGCATCATGAATACAACGCATGCGCATGTCTCTTAGTGCTTAATTGGCTGATGATCCATACGAGTCATGATGGTGTACGCATATTGATGCCCATAATGCATTGGCCACATCTACATCTGACAAGTTCGTTCACCTCGAAAATCTAATGGAAAATTAATGGACCTTTATACGTGTGTTTCTATGTACTTCATAAGCAGGCAACCAGAATGATCCTCGCGGCACCCGTACATTAATGTCTAGGATCTATTACGAGACCACTACCCGCTCGTAAGTGCGCGTTCTCGATCGTTGTATACACGAGGTCACTTACGACAGGGTCGTGGTCTGTTAGCGGAGACGTCAGCTTCATGAAGGTTAAGGATGTTCTAGACACCGTTTCATGAAGCATGGCCAATGGCATCCTCCAAGATATTTTAGCGCTCTCGTAATCAGAGAGATACGGAAGTGCTGTGGTCTCCGTGGGTACGAAGTCTTCGTGGAACGATGCCTTGGTGTGTAGTGCTCAGGTCCGATGCTACTTTGAGAATTGTACATTGTACACGCTCTTCAAAACACACCTTCATTCGGTCATGGACAAAGAAAATACGGTACCATGAAGTACCCATATTCTTGCACTATCTAACTCGAAAGATATCATGGACGCATAGTACTGAAAGGACTGAAAACCGATACCTTATTGCGAAATAATTAGAACGAATACTGAAACTTGTTTGGTATGCCATTCCTTCATTTCTTGCCTGCTTGGTCTCCGTTAGTAGACTAAATGATTTATGTCTTTGTCTGTTAACACCCTGATCCATCTACGTCATTGGGTCAGCGCTGGGCTGTGGTGAACACGAACTAACAACAGTGTGGAAACTTCATAAAAGGAATGAAAAGGTGCTGGTTTAGAGAATGGCAAGCTGTACACCCTTTCATAGCTGTAGACATATAGGAGGACATCCTGTAACCAGAAGAATGGAGCATATGTTCAACATAACAAAGCGTTGCCCAATATCAGTTGAAAGTCTTTCGAGGATTAACAAAACACCATAAAAAAAAGTATGAAGATATATTGCAAATTAAATATATATCTTCTCTCTCTCTCTTATCTCTCTCTTATCTCTCTTTCTCTCTCTCCCTCTCTCTCTTCTCTCTCTTTCTCTCTCACTCTCTCCCCTCTTTCTCTCTCACTCTCTCCCTCCCCTCTCTCTCTTCTCTCTCTTCTCTCTCTTTCTCTCTCACTCCCTCTCTCTATTTCTCTCTCTCCTCTCTCTCGCTCTCTCTCTCTCTCTCTCTCTCTCTCTCTCTCTCTCCCACTTGGAGAGCAAGAGGCATAATTATATATGGATATACTTAAGATGACATATTGCATATTGATTGCATAGATAATGACCGCCCACGTAGAATAGTAATGATCACCGATACCGATAAAACATGACTAATTATTACCACATACGGCGAATATATATTATCATATGAATTCAATGTTTTTTTCGGCAAATATCAATATCAGATAAAAAACTTTTTTTTTATAGTTTCCAACATGATAAATGCAGAGTGTACTATATTTCATTATACTAATATCGACGTTTATTTATGAATATTAAAAGTTAACTAATATTCATGTTATATATTTTCTGTGAGATCTGGGTATTATTTTACAGTTTTTAAATGGACATTACAACATTGTTGAATGTTCAGTATTTTATGCATTTGATATTTGTAAAATATATATTGAGTATCATATACGATATCCCAGTATTATTGTATAATTCTGTAGAATTTAACTTCGTTAAAATTACACGAGAAAGTATGTGACATAAAGTATTGCCAATGCATTAGAATAAAACTAGATTCAAACGACAACCGTATGCGACAACCTGCAAATTTACGGGGTCATATGGCTTACATTAGCCTAAGAAAAATAAAACCAAGCGTCAATGTGTGACACCTTGTAAATTTACGGGGTGCTATGGCGTAGATTCTCTTTTTTGATTTCGGAGTTGAGAAAAACATATCTTTCTTTGAATCAGACGTTTCTTTCCCCGTATATTTACTGTAACGACTATAGACATGCATTAACGACTGCTTGATTTATATCCAAGTGAACGCTAGCCCCTCCCCAAACTGTATGGCTTTCAAGTACCTATATACCTACACTAGTTACATTTACATAACCTTATAATCATTACTTAATTACCTGCATTAACTAGCGTATTCCCAGAGCAATTAATTGGTGGGTTATAGCGCAGTGGTAGAACGTTGGACTTCGGATTCAAAGGTCCAAGGTTAAAATCCGGCCCCGGGAGTCTGGCATCAATGTTCGCGTAAGTTACGTTTCTGACGCGATATTGATAGGATGCGCTGTCTGTAGAGTGGCAATGCAGTTATCATCCTTGGTATTGTCAGTACCAGCCGGTGCTCGCAGGTTTACCATAACATTCAGATGTTGCGAGTTTCCTCCTGCCCTAAACTGACAAACCGTGATATAAGTGAAAGAATCTTGAAAGCGGCTCTAACCCCAATTAAAAAAAAAAAAGCTGCCAGTCTAACTGTCAATAATAACTGGTATTAAAAGTGAACTAAGACTGAAGGGACAATATATTAATTACCATAATAACACTGACTATTTTCCCCGATTTAATCTATACTAGTATTACGAGAAGAGACAGAGCTTGACCTGTATGAGGAGCCAGGTGTGAAGGCAGTGAACTTTGACCCCAGCCACCTGATCCCTGTGGCTATAAAGGTTTGTGTAACTTACTGTAGAGCTGGCTCCGTGGCATAATGGTTAGAGAGTCGGCCCAGATTGCGGAAGATCGCTGGTTCGATCCCAGGTCGCATCATGCCAAAAGGCTTTAAAAGATGGTACTTGTTGTTCCGCTGCTTGGCGCTCAGCATAAAAAGGGGTAAAGCAAGGACTGATTGGCTCAGAATTGGTATACTGTGTCTGAGTAGGGTATCCATGTTCTATTTGCGGCATGTGATATTCCAAGTGAGCTAGCACTATGAGAACTGGTTGAAATCCAAACTAGTGCAAGCAATACATATGCATGCATGCCATGATGTGAGTGAAACAATCTTGAAAGTGGCTTTAAACCCCAAATCAACCAACCAACTTACTGTAGTACAGTGCCCTCCTATGTGATACTGTATAACTATCTGTAGTATCAACCATAGCAATGGTGTAGTCTATGGCTATGCTTGACGTTAAATTGCCTTAGATTTACGCTGTTTCGTACAGGTGAACCTAGGATCCCGTTCCACAGAACGTAGAGCTACCCCTGTATCTAAATATACAGCTTTTTTTTTATTCAATTAAATTTATATTTAAGTTGTTTTTATTTATTGTCTCGGATATCATTATCTCAAGTGAAAATTGGAACCGTTAAAATTTGTTTTACAGAAATTAGATACCTTTATAATAATAGAGGTTTCAACTAAACAATTCAAAGTACAATGAAGGTAGAAGATGAAACAATTTTGTCCTTTAGATTTCAAGTTGAACTTTGTATGTATGTCTTCCTGACTTTTAACAAGAAACTGATTATGCCAAAACGACAATATTTTGTTTTCATTGCCGTGCATGTTTTACATGCATATACATACATATACAACCATTTTCCATAATTAATTGGGACAGATACACATTTCATGTGAAAATCCGCTCCTGCATGCTCTAACACTTCAAAGTGGGCAAGCCTGTCAAATATCACTTGACCAACAAAAATATTTAACTTATAAATATGCAGGAATACTCGGATTTGAAGTTGAACCTGGTAATACTAGAGGTCTCTATGAAGGACATTACAGGTATCGTCAATGTTCTCGTGTTGTTGACAGGTGCTGCACCCTGGAGTACAGACAGTGTTTTCGCGGGACCTGATGCTGATGGGCGTGATGGCTAGCATCACTCAGTTCCTGATTCCTAGTCTGTGCTGGGTCAGTCTGACCGAGTGTGTCACAGAGTTTGCTACAGCCATGAGAAAACAGGCGAGTCACCAATTTGTTGATTAATAATAATAATAATAATAATAATAATAATAGCAATAATAATAACAACAATAATAATAATAAGTGTAGTGATGATAATAAAAATAATGGCAATAATATTAATAAGAAACAGTGATTATAACGCTAATGACAACAACAATAATAATAATAATAATATCCATCGGAGTGTGTGTAGAGCCTTGAATTATGATTGTTTTACCCAGCATACTAGTACCTGCCCGGCATTGTATTAAAAACTGCCTGGCCCTCATCCACAGAACAAACATAGCGCTATGAGAGTCATAAATCTATGTTAATGCATAGGAGTTATGACTCTCATAGTGCTATGATCATCCTGTGGAACCAGACCTTGAATTGTAATACCTGGAAATTTTGAGTTTAATTATAATTAAAATTGCCATGAATTTTAATGATATCTTACGAAGAATGCCTTCCTCATGCTCTGTCGACTTTTAATGTGAAGCTTTCACTGACAATATGAGTTACGGTTGTGATTCCAGATGAACCTGCACCACGAGGCACAGTGTCTGACCAGGCTGGCCGAGAATTTCAGCACCCATCCCAACATCCGTGTCCCTCTGCCACTGAGGCCTCTCATCAGGAACAACGTGCTGGTGGAATCCTTTGAGGTGAGTCACGATCCCATCACCAGGCATGGTAATCTTCCACGGATCTGCGGAAATCTGCTGATTTATTTTCACTGGATGTGGCTTGCTGATACTGGTATTCGAGCCAAAGTTAGCGAGTCCAATGCTTAACTGACAGCCAAAGGGCTAACCCCTGGACGAGACCAACAGGAGCATCTTATATCACGCCCAGCTAAAGTATATATTATCACTGAAACCCTTTTTGGTTTTGTTTGATTTGGGGTTTAGGCCTTTAGGGTAATTTTCAAGATTATTATATCAATCAATGTTTGTCAGTTATGCTGCATTCATTTGGTGCTCATGAATATCGTGAATTCACCAGTTCCTACCAGTGAACACGCCTTCACAAAATGGAGAGTGTTCAGGTGAAAAATAGTTAAGATGGGTGAAATGCGATGAGTAAAAGGGATTGTCTCTAAAGATTAAATTTCAGTCAACAACTCGCCACTCATATTAATGTATTTATGTGATAAATACATGTAAATACAGTAGTAAACCATTTCCAAAGTTACAATTTTAGTTGCTATTCAAGAATGTAGCATAGCTATCATGTATAGTCATTTGTATCTCCTGAAGGGACAAGTTAGCAATTACTTTCATGATTTACCCGAATGATTTCCCTTGTTGCCGCCATTTTGTTCACGAGTTGTGAACATCGAGTCAGAAAATGCTACCCCAGTTCACAAGTTGTGCTCACGGAATTTTTCACCAAATGAACGCTCTTCACAACTTATGAACTGGGAAATACGATATTCATGACGTCTAATGAACGCAGCATTAATGGCAGGATGAAACCTGCATTACCTGTAGTACTGTAGTACTGTGTGGCAGTAAGTCTACGAGCACCATCTGGTATTGAGGAATCAAAGATTATATTAATAAATGCAACAGTACAGAAGTACATCGTATCATGATCACCTTTTATTAAATCCAAAAACATTGATACAAGGTCACCAGCGTGGATTTGAATACGCGACCTTTGTCTCCAAAGACCAATGATCGACCACTGTGCTACCACCCACCCATCACTGAAACCAGTTTCAGATAAAACTGCGATGGTATCACTGAACTTTGTGATGGTATCACTGAACTCTGTGATGGTATCACTGAACTCTGTGATGGTATCACTGAAATATGTTTCAGATAAACTTTCAGTTTCACATAAACTGAGATAGCTAGTCTTGATGAAAGCAGTTTCACATAGCCTTAGGAGGTTGATCAGCCATCTGATAGTTATGTCATACTTTAACCCTTTTTCTGCTGCAGGCAGAGAGAGTTAACGTGTGTTGAGATAATGATTTGAACTTTGGACCCTCTGTGGGTTTATCAATTAACCCTCTCCCTGCTGGGTGAATCACAATCACTCCATCACATTTACCGTCAGAACATAAATGGTGGAAGTACTTGTTGGAGAGACATTTTATGTTGTGGACCAAAACATTAAAGATCTATAGGTGATATTTTTAGAGAAAACAAATGTTTTGACACAGTAATATTTTATTTTCTGATCAATATTGAGAATAATGTTTATTTAATTTTTTAATTTTATTGAGAATAATTATGATCGTGTACAGCTGTGCTTTCGGTTGCAGCCTTTTCATCTGACTGAAAAGCTGTGGTAATAATGAGTTAAGCAGTCGTGAAAGCAGTTTTAAAATACAATTAGAGAAGAAAACTCTAAGATTTCTCATGTCATCTTTCTGTTTTCCAGGATGGAGAACCTATTTCTAACTTTCTCAACGATGACAAGAACCATGAAGAGGGCCTTAAGGAAAAACTGGCAGAGTTGGGAGTTGACGCACTATTACAGATGGTTCGTACATCTAACATGAATACTAACATTAACCAAAGCTAATAATACAAGCAATATCCCCATACACAGTTTTTTAAAGTCATTGCGATGTCATTGTTGTGCATTTTTTTCCAGGTATTTGTCAACAACTTTGTCCATGGAGATCTCCATCCAGGAAATATCTTGGTGCAGAATGCAGCTGAATACAAACAGGTATTTATATTACTAAAGTCCCACATCTTCAGTTGCTTTTCGGTAGTCGTCCTGTTTATTGTTTATATAAGACAAGTGTTCTCGTATCCATGGAAAATAATGATTGGCTGCTGAAGCAACACCATTTTTGTAACGAAAACTGTTACTGGTTTTAACACATACTGGTACAAAGCTCTGAAACGAATATGAATCCCAGTTGGTGTTTGATCCTCCGAATTCAATCACTGTTCCTTCAACGTCGGACATCCTGGGATCGGTTATTATAAAAATATGCCACCCGTCATTACAATAAGTAATCATTTTATTAACCATATATTTTAGGCACATACCCATATTTGCATTTGCATGTGCAAATATGCTTGTGTCAAAATACATCAGTGTTCTGGCGACATGTGCTTTGCATAATTATCAAAAATGTCGTGTGGTGACTTTTCATGCAGATATGCAATTTAAACAATTTAAAGGTGATATGAACATTGTGTGGTGATTAAAATAGCTTGTTTAGCTGTTCACAGTGAAAACAAAGTATGGAGGGAAGGCATTTATATATTGACCCAATAACAACTGGTTAACATAAGTGACCGAAGTTGAGGTTACAAGAGGGAATGTGCATGAAATTCTCTAATTTAGTAAGATTTGGGTGGTAGTGCTACTTGAAGGACAATACTGACTATCGCGTCTTTGGTCTTCGTCTTGTAGGAAAGTGAAGAGCTGGTTGTCGTGAATGTGGGTGACACCGTCATTACCGGGGTAACAAGGACGGAGTGTCAGCTAAGACTGGTTTTCCTGGACTGTGGCATCACGGCCACTCTCAACGAAGAGGACAGAATCAAGTTCAGAGAAGTCTTCACTGCTGTGGTTAAAGGGGAGGTAACTCTCAATCCAACTTGCACTGTTATTTGCACTGATGTAGTCATTAAATTATTGTAATTTCATGAATTCCTTACCTAATTGTGGATTTAAATTATAATTTACTAAATATAAACTGAGTGAAATAATCTTGAAAGTTGGTCGACGGGAAATTTGTTTTCTCTGTGCACTTTCTGTGACATAATAAGAATTCCCTTCAGCATGTTCACGGTAGTAAATCATTATCTTGCCTAAAACAATACAGCATTATCTTATCTAACAGAATACAGCATTATCTCACCTAAAACCCCAACATTCAAACATAAAAATAGATGACAAAAATGCATTGACTGCATGAAGAGCTACTTTTAATAATTAGGAAGATACTATTCTATTTCATATTTTGTGTTAAAGGGCGAGACAGTTGCGGATTTGTTTCTGAAGAAGACAGCTCACGTGGAGTGTTCAAACCCAGATGCCTTCAGGAAAGACATGTCCTCTGTAGTCATGAAAGGCCGAGCTGCTCTCAATATGTCAAAGGTATGGCAATATTCTTACAAGAAACATAACTTGTGAATGGACAGTGAACTCCCCCAATTCAAACAAACAATCATACTACGATGTCCCTTTCAGATTCACATCGCGGAGCTGATGACGGAAGTCTTCAATGTGCTCCAGACTCACCGAGTGAAGATGGAGTGTAACTTCGCCACGGTCATTCTGGCCATCGCAGTCCTGGAGGGCCTCGGGAGGTCACTCGACCCCGAAATGGACATTCTGGAGAAAGCCCGACCAGTCCTTCTGGCACAGTCCCTGTTTCTGTGAGGCATCGGTCCATGCAGTAGACTTAGAAGATTCTGTACTGATGGATACGATTCGAGATTTACATTTAGTAATTGCAGTCCTATCAACTGCACCGTCTTTCACTCACCTTCCCACCCCAACAAATTATGCCAAGAACTTAACCTATACCTGCTACTGCTTGCAAACCAGTGCATTCTACTACCCAAATTTTGTGATTGCAGTCCGAAGTACTATCAACTGCATCATTTTTCACTCACCTTAACATCCTAACAGATGCCAAGAACCCTACCTACACCTGCTACTGCTTACAAACCAGTGCATTCTACTACCTAATTTTTGAGTGGATTTTCAATTGGGGAGGCATTGCTTCCATTGTGGTACATTGCACTGTCTCCTTGCCCTCCATCATCGCCAATATGAACAGTGAGTGCATGAACATCAGCAATTTCTCTGAATCTGTGATAGAACTATCTATGAATCTATGATAGAACTATCTATGAATTTGTGATACGGTACAACAATCTATGAATTTGTGATAGAACTATTAATCTGTGATAGATCTATCTATGAATTTATGATAGAACTATCTATGAATCTGTGATAGAACTATCTATGAATTTGTGATAGAACTATCTATGAATCTGATACAGTATAACTATCTATGAATTTGTGATACAGTATAACTATCTATTAATCTGTGATAGAACTATCTATGAATCTGTGATAGAACTATCTATCTGTGATAGATCTATCTATGAATTTGTGAAAGAACTATCTATGAATCTGTGATAGAACTATCTATGAATCTGTGAATTGTTTCAGGAATATTTCACCTATTTGTGCTGCAGGAGATTTTCACCCATGCACAACAGAATCCATGCGCTAGTCTTTGAAAGCACTATTGCTGTGAAATATGTCTGCAAGTCTCATTTACAAATATTACAAATGGCACACAAGTACTGAGGCAACAGTTCAGTGATATTATATATGATCTGCTTATGTTAGGAGGATAGCCTGTAACATCCATGTTTTCGTGGCAAGACACTGATACAGATAAGACAGAATGATAACAGTCCATCAGGTATCCATACATCTGAAATTGCTCTCCATTACAATTATTACAGAGATGAAATTTAGAAATCATCATATCTGCAAACTAATATTCTACTGGTGGCACCAACTGCAGGCAATTTTTTTTTTGATTTTTTTTTTTGATTGGGTCGCTTTCAAGATTCTTTCACTTATATCACGACTTGTCAGTTTAGGGCAGGAGGAAACCCGCAACATCCGTAGCGC
>JAUTBT010009252.1:0-24868 GCA_032361225.1 Lepetodrilus schrolli
CTTTCATTATTTTACATAATGCGTAGGAATTAAATGCGGCCATACGTCAATCGCATTTTTCGCATTAATATCCTGCTTGAAACGGAGTGTTTTGTTTCCATTTGCTTATTTCGAAAGCATCCAATAAAACTTCAGCTTTATTAATTTACAGTGCATTGTGCTGTATTTCTGTTTCTGTGTTTTACTGTTTTCGAATTCATAAACCAGATACATGTATTATAGAAGTTTGCTTACATCCATTATATTGAACCGTATGTATACATGTACTAATATACAGTTTTGTTCTACATAACCCTGCTGTTGCATTGCATGTTTATACAGACCTATGAATATATACCTCATTCTAGATAGGATTATGATGTAATCTACAGCAAGCATAGTTATCCATACGGTATATCAATGGAATACTTTTCAAACAGTAGTTAAATAAATAGCAACACTATCTGATTTAATTGGATCATAAGTTATGCCACACGTACATCTGAATCAATAGCGGACCTATTCAATTTATCATAACAGTGTTCACTAAATAATCCGACATTGGGCGTTTGTTGTTGAAGTGGTTTTATACGAGCAAACATGAGAATGAGATAAATGACGAAAGAAAGTCAGATTAAATAGTAAAAAAATATAAGTAAAACCTTTTTTCTTTTCTTATGGTTTGGCATTCTGAGACACATTTTATAAACTAACAAGGCTTACTTATGATTATCAAGGCTTACTTATGATTATCACAGCTGATACAAATTAAATGAATTTCATATACGGATGCATATGATTCATACACTATTCAGATGAGGTCCAATCACAGACACGGGTCTCTTGTATAATTAAACATACACCAACGTAGTCCATGGGCCATTGGTTATTGTGGCATCAAGACATGAATACTAGTATATAAAATATGCATAATTAAAATACACTAATGAGAGTAAGTTATACTGTAATAATACTTAATTACTGCTCATATATTACAAGCAACAAAGCAGCTCTACATTGGTTCATTATACTATATTGTTTGCATAACATTGACCCTCTGAAAACGCACTGCACAATGTTATTAATTGCAAAATGTAACTCCAGCCCTGGTGTGCATATACATGGCTTGTACATACACTAAAAATGTATTGCAATATTCATAAATACCCTAGTGACCGGTCTGCCGAAATCAACGAAGTTGGAAGGCGACCGGAAAAACACTCAACAAAACAACAACAACAATCCTGATAATAAATAGATAACATATACTATATTAATACATGCTCTTTCATGTGTATAATATTATGTATATTTTCTGTAACACAAGCCGGCTCCGTGGCGTAATGGTTAGAGCGTCGGGCCGAAGTGCGGAAGGTCGCGTGTTCGATCCCCGCATCATACCAAAAGACGTTAAAAGATTGTACTTGTTGTTCCCCTGCTTGGTGCTCATCATTAAAGGGGTAAAGCAAGAACTGGTCGGGTCGGAGTCAGTATACTGTGTCTGAGTGGGGTATTCATGTTCTATCTGCGGCATGATATACCTCCAAGTGAGCTAGCGCTATAAAAACTGGTGGAAATCCAGACTAGTACAAGCAGTACATATGCATGCAAGCCATGATGTGCGTGAAACAAATCTTGAAAGTGGCTTTAAACCCCAAATCAACCAACCAACTAACATGTTCCATGATCAGGAATCAATTTTTGTATGGATATTTTCATTATCGTGCAACAACTTCACCTGTGTCTAAGACACAATTTTTAAAGTTGGACCATTATTGAATTGTAGACAATTAATGGATGATTGTGATTGGGCCTGGTTAGTGTGTTGATCGGTGACTGAAAACGTGATACATGTAGTATCAAGAATTTGTTCCATCAGGTTTTCAGTCATCCATCAACATACTAACCAGGCCTAATTATAGTTATACTTAACTTCATACATGTGCCATGATCAGGAATCAATTTTTGTATGGATATTTTCATTATCGTGCAACAACTTCACCTGTGTCTAACACGAAATCTACAATTGTGTACCGTCATTCAATTGTACACATTGTGGAGAATGGGCCGTCATGTGATGTGAAGGTTAACACTCTATTTATCATGTGTTTAGATAAATCTCTTTCAATCATTGATGATGATTGGTAAATTTTTATGCAAGTGTGTCATTGCAATTATCTCTTGGTTTGTCAATGTCAACTTGGTCAAAGAATGTTACTCTGCATCGAATTCCAGTAACCATGTTGTATTTCAGTCCAACTTGCTCTCTTATCCATCCATGCAGCACTCTCAAACTTGTTTCCATGTCCTTGCCTTCTTGTCTGCGTTGTCCAAGCAGAAACACAGAAACACTTCAGTCTATGAAGACTAATGGTCTTCAAACAGTTGAGAGTACATCCTGAATATTGGCTTGCCCAGTCTAGACTCTTCTGGGTGTGATTTCAGGTCAGGATGACATGTCTTCAGGATGGGAACTCTACCTTTAATATGGAGCAGTGTACTTACCATCGGGTCATTTCTCAGCTGCCTTGTGATTATACCTGCGACGATACATTTTCTTATGATACGATACATAATTCACAGGTCACAATATGTGATACGATACCTCAATAATGTGTTTGATCAGAAAAACAAAAAGATACTTTGAACCTGAAATATTCCAACACCAACAATTTTGCAAAGGTGGAGATCAGGGTCCCCATCCCTTTTATTACTAAATTTGGCCGAATATTGGTTGTATTTCATGATTGCACAGACATCTAGGGTTCAATTTTGCAACCAAATAAATCAATTTTGATGACCGTTTTCTTTTTGTGGTAATTACTCCGTATTACTTTATTCAGGGATGAGCAATGATTATGTAGTTGCTAGATGCAAATATATATGTGAATGCTAACCTTAACATTCACCCTAACTCTGAGTAAAGCAATTTGGTCAAATAGATGGGTGCTGTGATGTCCACATTTGCAAGCGATGTCTTTTGCAGACATCTTCACAAATTACCGTTGATTGGTCTTAAACCAATCAGAAGGCATCGCACATAATTACTTGAAATTGATGACGAAATAAAAGTTGAACTGTATTTGACTCAAAACAATGTTTGTTTAAAAATTTTGAATAATGGTTGATATTATTGCATCAGACAGATAGATATATCGATACAGTAGTGTGATTTGCATATAGTTAATTGTTCTAACAGCTAACTAATTATGCGCATTCTATGAAAATAGTGGATACCTAGTTTTCCCATGGTCTCCGATGTTCATTTGTCTACTGGCTAGTGTTTACACAAGGCATCCACGTGCGTTATCCAACAGGTCAAGTACTGCATGTTTAGGAACACAATATCTATATATATTCTGTACGGATTTCACTTCAATGAAGTATGTTTCAACATATCAGAATCTATTTCATACATCTATTCCGTGATCATTAATCAGGAAATTAAATAGATCTATATCGTTGTGTATCGATACGTAGCCTTGCAATACGATACACGGATGTATATCACAGTGCACCGGTGAATCGTTGCCCCTCTACTTGCGATTGACACAGGACTATGGTGGATTGGACAATCAGATGCAGGAATTGGTGGTTGTCACATACCATTAACAACTTTTCACTCACAACCATATGTTGCTTATCGCACTACCAGTGTTTTTTATGTCAATGCCACATAATGCCATGCTTTGTAGCACGGTCACAGTTCAGAGCTGTTGCTGAACATGCCTGTGTTCATCCTTCTTGGAGCAACCTGTGCTCTTTTTCTGCTTCTTAAAAACTATATGTATTACTTAACATTAATTTGTGATTGATGTCTTGATCTATGGCTTCATTAGAATGGCTCTTCAGATTTATTTAGTATTTCTAAACACCCTGATCCTCAAAACAGAGCAGCACAGACTTGCTAGATTATTATTTTGTATGATTTATCATGTTTTAATTTTTTTAAATTAATATAATTTCATTAACTTCTTCAAAGTGACATGGTTGTTGTCATAATCAGATCATAATTGAGAATACATGTTGGCATTATTGGATCACAGTAGTTTACATAGGAACATGTTAGTGAAAAGATTAGTATTTGGCAAGAACCTTCTTCGAGCAAGTATGTTGGAATGATCTTGGCATCTTGGCATTTGGCAGCAATTCATTTTCAGAAATTCAAAAGACATGTCAATATGTGCATTGGAGAAAATATAAATCTTATGTATATTGAATTAATTGGATCCACACTATGAAGTGCTGTGGACATCTTTTAAACTTTAATCTACATGTTCTAGGCATTTGTACTAGCCTCCCTAAATAATGTTAAAATTTATTTCATCAAGGCATCATATTAGTGAAAGAATCTTGAAAGCGGTTCTAAACCCCAATTACCCAAAAAGAATTGTCACTGTATTTTCAATGAATTCCTAAGCAGATAAATGATATTCAGGAAATACAGCTGTAATGTTCCACCTTCAATACTGTGTACCTATCGCTGTAATATGCCATAGATGTAATTGAGCCATTTTGATGAAGATCTAAAACAAATCCTTGGCATGCATACATCAGAAGATAGACACCAGAAAGGGGGCGGGTGGTAGCACAGTGGTAGAACAGTTGGAAATCGGAGCCACGGTTCAAATACTGCCTCGGGGCCCCGGCATCAATGTTCGCGAAAATTACCTTTCTGACGCGATATTGATAGGATGCAATGTCTGTAGAGTGGCAATGTAGTTATTATCATCCTTGGTCTTGTCAGTACCAGCCGATGCTCTCAGGTTTACTGCAACATTCAGCGCTACGGATGTGCAGCTTTCCTCCTGCCCTAAACTGACAAGTCATGATATAACTGAAAGAATCTGGAAAGCGACTAAACCCCAATTCACATTATTTTTAAAAAAAATAGACAACATTAAGTTGCAGGCGTCAAAGTTAGAACATTTCCAAAGGAACCTGAAGAACCAGAAACACTTAAAATAAGTGAAATACTGGTCGCCAAATGCAAAATTACGTCGCTAAACTAGTCACTAAATTGCTACTAAATTGAGTCCTGAGTTGAAGCATCATCACAATGTGAGATTGCTGGCAAACAGCTCTTCAAAATAAGTATGATCTTAATGTCAATAATGATTCCGTCACTGGTCTTTGGCATTAGGTTGAACATTACACATCCAGTTGAGGTCAAAGGCTTCTTGCGGTTGAGGTTCAATGAGGTTCGTCTGAAAGTCTATTTCATCTGGATCCAGAAACCAATGTCTACTGTTCAAAATACAATAAAAACCGATAAATGATCACTACATTCTTGTCCTCTGACGTTGCTGAAAATGCAATATTCTATTTTCTATATAATAATATGTTTTGGATTATATTCTGATATTGAAACTCATGCAGTTTGACAACATCTAAAGAAGTTTCTAATAAATAATTGAATATATAAATATTAATATCACACTGGAATGGATTATTCTATGCATCTTTTCTTTTAAGTATAGCAATATCCCAATATTTACAGTGTTGCTAATAGCTAGGTTGCATGTTTGTATTGCGCTTATTCGCATTAATATTCAATGTCCAAGGGAGATCTCCATCTATCATGTTTATCAATATCAATAAACATGATAAAGCTATTGTTAGATTGTCCATGTATATTGAATTGGCTAAAATTGATTACTGGTTAATCCAATGTATGTGCATGTTGTGTACTATATTGTGTCCATTACTGACCAGAGGTCAAGAGATTTCTTACCATTGCTAATATTATTAATTGTCGCCAAATGGGTGAAAGATTCCTGCAGCAACGTTAAAACACTCCATAATCACCACTCAGTCATTGCGAAGATATTTTAATATGACTACATAATGGCAGGCACTTGTTTGAGGATTTGATATTTTGTTGTTGTATTGGGTGTAATTGCCTTGTAAGCTTATGTATTTATTCATGGTTATCTCAGTGTAGAGACTGTATATGCTTCAGGATATATTTTGGTAGAGTAAGGGCCTGTGGCACTGGTTATTGTACCTGAACGTCAGTCAAGCAGTGTTTGTATGTGACCGAAGTGCAAGTATACATACACAGACTGATGACCCAGAATAATTTCTAAACAGGGATACTGTTTATGCTTTTAGCTTCTTAGTTTATGTGCATTTGTGTAGTTTTGGCCTCACGGTTAGGCATATCTTGCTTGACTGTGTGGACTTTGAAACTCAGCATGCCGAGTTTTATTCTTCGCCTAATCTCAAACACTTATTTACCCAGGTTCCTGGGCACCTTATTTTATCCTTTTTAAAGGAAATTCAACTTTATGAAATGTTTTAATTATCGTTGTCTATTTATCTATCTTCTATATATTACTCTGGACTTTTTGCATGTTTTTTCACGCTTGTTTTTATTTTCTTGCATGATTGTATTGTATGTTTTTATTTTCTAGCATGATTGTATGGGTGAAATATTCCCGCTGCGACGTAAAACAATAATAATAATAATAATAATAATAATAATACCTTAATTTGTACTCCATCCTAATGTCTTATAATATTCTTACTGTACTGTAGAGTACTGGTAGGCCTAATCAATAAGCTTTTAATTAGAGTATTGGCAATAGGTATTCAAACATAGACAGCCGACTACTGGCATTGGGATTTCTGATCATGAAGCCTGTAAGAATAATTAATTAATTAAAGTAAACACAGATGTATCTGTGGTCTATACAATAACAATAGATTAAATAATTAATTACGATATTAATCGTTCTGGTAATGTCCTAGATGTTAGGAGATAAAATGGAGGGGTACAAGTGTTATGTTTGTAGATCAAAGATCAAGAACAGATGCATTTTTAAAACTTTTAAATAAGGGAGGGCAATTCTAAAATTAAAGCAACATGTTTTATATACATTATTTGAACTAAACGCTAAAGATGCTGCAGGTTTTCTTCCTTCCTGCTGACAATCCTGATAAGAGCGATATAATCCTGAAAGCAGCTCTAAACTCCAAATTTAAAAAAGAGCAACAATACTACTACATTGACTAACCTAACCATGTCTAGACAGGAAATAAGAGTGTATATTGCACAGCGTTTGCAGAAGACAGGCAAACTACAGTGTTGTACATTCTACAAATGTATTTTTATTTTTTAATATTTTGCGCTTTAGTTTAAATTTTGAATATTTAAATATTATATATTTGAAAAAAATAATGAATTTAGTTCATTTGGTTAAGTTTCATATTTATTCTTATTCTATCGGACATTATAGCTGACAAGTGATGCTATTTTGTTATTGACTCGTGCCACAAATTTACAAAAACTGATTTTGATTGGGTACCAGTGGAATACTGATAATTGTAGTATTTGACTTGGCAATTTTGATGCCAGACACCCTATTGTTTGAAAGAAAATACTTACCACGAACACTAATAAAAGATGGATGTTAAATTTTCAGCTGGACATGGCAGGACTACATATGTTATACTTCCAGACTGTCGTGTCATCACTTTCTGTGTTACATTTTCAGACGGTCGTGTTGGGTGTGTTTCGCAACCGACGATGACGACCGTGATGCATCATGGGTAAGACCGTGCAGATGTCGAGGGACAACAAAATGGGTCCATCAGAACTGTCTACAGCGGTGGATCGACGAGAAACAGAAGGGAAACAGCACTGCCAAGGTTGCTTGTCCACAGTGCAATACAGAGTACATGATAATATTTCCAAAATTAGGCAAGTTCACAGTTTACGTATTGTCGTGTATGGGTGAAATATTGGGGCTGTAAGTGGGTCACATGTATTTTTAGAATTTCCAAGAATTACCCAGAATCTCCCATGTTCTGGTGATAGCCAAAACACAAGTACTAGGCTTTGGGTTGACTAAACTCCAGATAAAATCTTAATAAGCCGTTAATGTGGATCATGTGCTTAAATTTGTATTAAAATCAGAGATGAATCATGTTGTTCAGCATGGTCCACACATTATAGATCGGGATACAATGTAAGGTATGTAAATAAAACAACAGCCACGCACATGTCACCGTGTAGGTTATTACCAGAATATTGAAACCGGATATGTCTAGAATTAAATTTAACCCACTTACCACTGCGACAAAAAACATGAATTCAATCAATCAAACATATTGCTTTAACTCCTATTCCTTACATATTCCTTGAATGTAGATGGTTTTTCAAGTTACTATTGAAGATTAAAAATCATGGTTGGCGGTTAATGTTCATCCTCCAACCTAAGCAATTTCATTATCGTTACAATACATGAGGAGGTAATAGCGCAATGGTATAATGTTGGCCTTAGGAGCCAAAGCCCCCGGGTTCAAATCTCGTCCGACATCAATGTTCGTGAAAATTACCTTTTTGATGCGATCATGCACTGTCTATATCGTAGCAATGCATTTATCATCCTTGGTCCGTCATTACCAGCTGGTGCTTGCAGGTTTACTGCAACATTCAGTGCTATGGATGTTGTGGGTTTCCTCCTGACATACCTTGATATAAGTGAAATAATCTTGAAATCTGCTCTAAACACCAATTCATTAAATTAAATTAAATTAAATACATAAGATGACCATACACCACCATATGCATCAGCGTGCATAGAACCATATGTTTTGTCCTCTTGTGTCTGCTAAGTTAGTGTTTGTATATACATTTCCTTGTTTTAGAATATTTCCCCAAATGTATAGAGTTACATCAATCAATTGTTGACTATCAACTTACATATTTTCTTTAGGACCATGTCAAGTATATCTTAGGGTTTGAAATTCCATCAGTTGAAGGCAATATAGACTGTAAGTTGACATGAGATAGCCTGAGATTCATTCAAAATCCCGTGATATAAACTGGTCAAACATCCAAATGCACTATGCATTGACTTACAGCTGATGATATCCCATTGTGACGTCATGAAAACGTCCCGATACATATGTCACTCATAGCTACTGTTGCAAGCCTCACTAGTAACCGTGCTATATATAATGTTGACGGTGTATAGTGTACAGATATTTTCGTGGTTTAAGTTCATTTCAATGTTTTTAACATAGCCTATTGCTCCATTGTCAAACCATGCTGTGTCGATTTTAATTAAACATAACTTTGATTGGCAAGTCAGCGGATACAAACGACTGTTCTTATAGTTCTTGAATCTACATCCCATAGTGGCCGTCTTTTAGCTAATATACTTTGGTGTCAGTTTTATTTTGGTATTTTATCGAGAAAAACAACCACAGCGTTGTCGTTGTGTATCAGTGGTGTGCTACTGCGTTAGTTACCTGTAAATGATATGTCAACTTGATGGCTTAGAGAAATGATTAAATCTGTATGCTTTTGGGATTTATTCTATGCAGTCGTATCTAGTATCATTAGGATGCAAAGCTAATGTTTAATCCTCGCCCTGCTGGATTACACAGTCGCTGCTCTTTAGGGCATATACGATTACCTCCAGCATGGAGAGAGTTAAATCATAGGTAGGTAAAGTTTACCCTCGCCCTGCTGGATTAGATACAGGCACTGCTCTTTAGGGCATCTACGGTTACCTCCAGCATGGAGAGGGTTAAATTAAAGGTGTAGGTCTCACTCTACTGTGTACGTTTTGGGCTACACATAGTTTATGAGCTACATCGTCACTGTCATCTGGTATGGGTGGAGGTTTATCACGGTCATCTTGTAATATAAGAATCTTGGGTAAAAATGGTTGCATTATCAGCTAACAGAAATTAGAATGGAAAAGGCACACCCTGCAAAATTAACTATCTGTTATTGCAGAACCCCAAATCTTGCTTATTGTATTTATGGGGGATGAAACTTCAGAAACTTTACTTCATTGGTGGAACATTTCTTTTGTAGCACTACATTTCTAAATATCTATATTCTTTGTTTATCAGTAGGATCATTTGAAAATATATTATCTTATACAATCATTGGCAACACAAAAGGAACTCAATAGTTCTTGTATATTATTAGCTTTATGTGGTCAAGTGATGCGAAGTTCAATCGAAAATTTCTGATCCTCTAAAAATGTACTTTTAATCGTGTTATTATTTATTTCAGGTCCCATTGTATATCTAATGGACATAGCCGACAAGATTATCTACAAGATGTGTCCATTTGTGGCGGGCGGTATCTTCATTGGGTCCGTGTACTGGACTGCAGTAACATATGGAGCCGTCACTGTCATGCAGGTAGGCACACCATTGGATCCATGCACTGGACCTTTGTGGCATTATGGTTAAAATATTGGCCTGGAAAGCTAAGTCAGCTGTGTCCTACATAAAGATGTTAAAAGGTGGTAATTGTTGTTCCCCTGCTTCATGCTCAGAATTAATGAGGTAAAGCAAGGACTGGTCGTTTAATACTATGGGTATCCAGTGAAATATTCCTGCTGTGACGTAAAGCACTAATTCAATCAAATCTCACTACGACAGGATATTCCGTGAGCTAGCTAGCACCACCCATCCAACTACAAGCAGGGCTAGTGCATACTAAGCATGTCAGTTTTGATATGAGTGTAAGAATCTTGAAAGCAGCTCCCAATTTGACTAAACAACTATCCAGTCTTGCATTGTATTAGTGTGTATTGAGATGGAATTGGTGCGATAAAAGTGTCCTTTTCTATTATTATTATTGGTGTATTGACATGTCCATTTCACCCTGTGTTGCAGGTGCTAGGCCACAAGGAAGGTCTGAACGTGATGGAGAGGGCTGACCCACTGTTCCTGTTGATCGGGCTGCCCACCATCCCCGTCATGCTCATCCTGGGCAAGATGGTGCGGTGGGAGGACTATATACTTCGGCTGTGGAGGAAACATTCCGCCAAGCTGCCCATCCTAAACTACCTCTTCCCTGACGGTGAGTACCGCTTGTATCCTCAACTAGGCTCCAGGCCCCCATTTCATGACGGCCTCCTAACTATTTAGAAGCTCCTAAACCAGTCCTAAGAGTTGTCACCTTGTAACAAGTGTTTCACAATGATGTCACAAGTCTTATCAAATTTTATCAAATCGGCATCTAACAGGAGGTGATAAACTGGGTCATAAAGTTAGGAGCTCCTAGATTTAGGATGTCCTTGTGAAACAGGGGCCTGTTCTCTGGAACAATCTCCGAATGCATATATGACTCAGAAACATTAAACAGATTCAAAGCCCTACTGGGGTGGCGAAATTTGTTATTCTTTATGTGTGTATTGGTGAGTAACATCACTGAACTTATTCTAGCAATGAATGTCAATGGTGGTATCTGATTTGTTATTTTGTTAAAAAAACATTTTGAGAGCATGCTACATGGATTAATACATTGATCTATTAGTGTTTTTGAACAAACAAACAAATCATCCAAGAACATTATACATGTGCATGTGTATCGTGAGGACCTTTGTTTGGGATATACCATGTGCCTCCATCGCAGGATTGCTAAATATCACAAATTTCCTGTATGCTTGTGCTCAGACGTCAGACGTGCATGACCATGCCCATCAAAAAATATGTTGTGGTCCAAGGAACAGAGAAAGCTTGGACTAATGTGTACAATACATAGACTTGACGACCATATTATTCTATGCAACACAGGTCTGCAGTATATTTGAGTTACAACAATAACTTGTTTAATTTAATTAACCACGTGGGATTATCATGGAATATGATAACTTTGTATGTGAGCACAAACTTGCAGGAACAGTATCGCTGGTAAGTTTGTCAATTCATTTTGACAATGTTAGTACTTGATATGTAGTTATTTATTTAATTATCAATATGAACCTTGAACTCATATTATTATATCTCACTGTTAGTAGGACCAGTGATAAGTATATTGATTATCAGGTTACATTTCACTGTATGGTATGTGCATCTAGGGCAGACTTTTTATTTATTAATTTAAGTTTGAATTTTAGTTTATTCATATGTAGAAAGATTTGAAACAATATTGTGCCATTTCCATTTCGGAATTTCACAACAATTTGGCAATACAGAGTAGAATATATTTGGTTATCATAGAATCATGATCATAGAATACTAGTATATGTTATTTTATATTGCAGAATTGTCTATATAAAAAAACATCAACCATTAAACTTTAATTGTATAAGAAATATGTAAAGGTTCATGATGAAAAAAAAGAAGTTTTTGTGCAACATCTAATGTTACCCATCCAAAACTTTTGTTGCACTTGGTGGAGACGGCCCTCCTCTCTTCGTCGACGTCTGCGGACAACCAGTGTAGTGGTCGCCACTACCCCAACGACAACCCTTCTGTACAGCAACTCATTTGGTGCCACAATCCGTTGGTTTCCGGTTTGGCCCCAATACAATCATATTAGAAATTGCGTTAATGTCGTATTAAACTCGTAAAGACCTCCTACGCAACACGTGCAAAACTAGTTTTTATCGTGCCAATTTCGTATTGACATTGCAGAAATGTCGTATCATATTCTTAGTAAGCTCATGATGTGATCGTATAACATCGTACAGTGTCTGTTGTATACAATAATATCTATCTACTACGATATTGAACAGATCGTATAACATCGTACAGTGTCTTTTGTATACAATAATATCTACCTACTACGATATTCAACAGAACGTGTTATAATCGGCGGGCAGATCGTGTAAGTGGGTGGGTAGCATAATTTACAATATTACAATAGCAGCGTGTTTACTCCATGTTGGTGAAATGTCCATGAATGTGGTACTCCTAGCAATCAGTATGTAGAGTACGGATCAAATTGTACAGGATCAATACCGCATCAAACCTAGCAGATGTACAGGGTCACCGATGACCTTTCGTCAGGAGAAGTTGATCGTACCAACTAGATACTAGAAAAGTGGTTTCCAGTTCAGTCTATTAGGATTGTGCAGGATTCAATTCGCTGTTCTACAGTATCAATTTCTGTTCTAATACAAGAAGTATAGGTGATCGTGTATCTTTCCAAGAGGTCAAATGTCACTAATCAGTTGATTGCATAATCTAATACAACTATCTTCCCTGACAAGTATGATTTCTTTCTCAGATTTTTTTACTAATCTAGAAATATATTTAGTTTCTAACTGATTACACCTACATACTAGTAACTAGATAGTGATCGCTACACTTGTAATCATGACTTCACATTTCTTGTGTAGAGATTCCCCAAACTTCTCACAGTGGCATCCACTAGGCGAGCTCCTTTCATGGCAGAACAGTGTAAAGTACTCCGAACAGTAAAATTATCCATTGGTATATTTAGAACCGGCCACTTTTGGGATTACGTTTTTTTGGAAATGACAATACTGCATCATATCCTTTTTGTAGATTTGTTTTCATATTTGATTTACTAGCTAGTAATATATTATGTAGGAAAACCTTTTATACGTATTTCAGTTTAAGGTGAGTACAAGAGCTTTCATCATGTTCATTTGATCTCAAACGAAAATAGCAAGTGGTACGACCCTGTAATTGATTTTTTTATTTTATATCATGGACCATCGGAAGGAATTTATTACAATTAATGTTCCCAACTGAAGTATCATACTTGAAAAAGATGTTCTGAAGGATATCTATGTCAGTATTTTGGAGTTAAAATAATGGCGTTATTCTCATTAATGTTGAGTTGCTGTCATGTTTTATGAGAGAGGGTTTTCAGCATATCCACAAATTAACACAATTATTATTGATATGCGTCTCAAGAGAATTAACATCTTCTTTGGTGATTTTTATGTTGAGAGACCTATTAATAAATATATTTGCGTTATCTTTAGTAAAAATGTTTATGGATACTATCTGGTACACACAAATCCAAATGTAACTGCTGATAATCGATACAAACACGTAGCTCCTTATATTCACAATGACATAGTCTGATATGCAAGGTCTATGTGACCATTTGTCATATAGGTCCTTATTCACAATGGCATAGTCTTATATGCAAGGTCTATGTGACAATTTGTCATATAGGCCTTATTCACAATGACATAGTCTGATATGCAAAGTCTCTGTGACCATTTGGCATATTGGTCCTTATTCATAAGATTGATATGCAGTATATGTACCATTAGGCATATAGTTCCTTATTCACTATGCACAATGTAGACTGATATACAGTACATGGCCATTAGTGTATAATCCCATATATCACCGAGACGGGGCGCTTGCACCATAATTACACCCGCCGTTGAAGACGGTGTTGCACGTGTGGTTTCACTTCCTATTTGACGGATATTGCCACAAATTGATGTAGATTAACTATTGATTAGCATAAAGTTCGCTGGAATGGTTCTGCACACACAATCCGACAATTAAATGTGTATGTGTGCCGCAATCAATGTACGGGGAATTGATATTAGCCGTGAGGTATCAATTTACATCATAAATTTCCTTCTACAATATTACTTCCATGATCTGTTCATTAGTATATACGACGAAAGCATAACAGAAATAGTGTCAATTTCTGTGTGTAGTCGAGTTATGGCTTATTATTATTTCGAGTTATATATTTTTTTGGAAAATGAGGTATTATTTTGAATTATATATTTAGTTTGACAAACACATCTATCTTGGCATGCAAATGTCAAGTTATATTTGTTTTACATACATTTTAATAGAGAGTTTCTGAAGTCGATATCATCCCTGGTGTCTTGCATATTATTGACCTTTTCCCTCGTGGTTTAATCATAAGCAGTTGCTATGTAGGGCAACCCTGGTTATCTCTGGTTAATATCATCTTGACTTGTGGGAATCATATCTCAAGAACTATGGTCTCACGAATTGATTATTGGTCATACACCATGCCTCGGAAACCAATACAGAAAATGTCTGCGTGCCAAATATTAATGGATTTTTTCAGTTTTTGAGGCAATTTTACTATATTTTACATTAATAGATTTTTTTTTTGGAATTGGGGTTTAGAGCTGCTTTCAAGATTCTTTCAGTTATATCACGGCTTATCAGTTTTAGGGCAGGAGGAAACCCGCAACATCCATATAGCTGAATGTTGCAGTAAACCTGCGAGCATTAGCTGGTTCTGACAAGACCAAGGTCAAGGATGATAACTGGATTGCATCCTATCAATATCGTGTCAGAAAAGTAACTTTCGCGAACATTGATGCCCGGCCCCCTGGGCAGGATTTGAACCTGGAACTTTTGGTTCCGAAGTCCAACGTTCTACCACTGTGCTACCACCCACACCTACATTACTAGAATATATAATAGTTTTACATAAGACTTAATACCATAGACATATGTGTATTGCTTTAAGGTGAAGGTAATTAATATAGAATGTTTGAAAATGTGTATTATTCTGTTTGCAACATAGTGTTTACCGGTAATATAAAGATTATCTATTGGTACATGTTCTCGGTGAGGGAAGGTGGTAGGTCCAAATCCCGCCCCAGGGGCCCTGGCATCAATGTTTGCGAAAGTTACCTTTCCGACATGATATTGATAGGATGCACTGTGTGTAGAGTGGCAATGCAGTTATCATCCTTGGTCTTGTCAGTACCAGCCAGTTCTCGCAGGTTTACTGCAACATTCAGTGCTATGAATGCTGCAGGTTTCTTCCTGCTCTAAACTGACAAGCCATGATATATGTGAAAGAATCTTGAAAGCGGCTCTAAACCCCAATTTAAAAAATAATAATAAAAAATAAATGTTCTTGGTGAAAACGGTGGTCTAGTAACCACATAACCCAGAGGTCCTGGGCTCAAGCCTAGCTCATACCACTCTTGGGCAAAGTGCTTAGATTGACACTGCTCCAGTCCATGGAATGTTAACCTTCTAGCACCTTAAAAGGCAGCTTGGTTTGTATACTCCCCAAGGTGAAATGAGTGCACATATATCCATTGATCGAGGTAATAATTTAGTACTGTAAGCAAACTTTCGAGCATGGGTTTGGCACAATATAAATACACACATTATTATTATATGGACAAGCAAAGCCACAAACAGACAGTTTGATCTCGTAACTCAAACTTGATGAGCATTTGTTGTCATAAGCTTCACATTTCCTCATTTAGATGAAACACACCTAGTGCATGTCTGAAAGCAATGGTTAGCATTTACAGCTTCAAATATATGTGCTGCATAGATAACCGTCTCACAGACATCTGGCGCAATATACAATACCCATTCAGTGTACACTCAGTTAGAGGATCTATGGTACACATTGCTTAATTACTTTTAAACACATAGCAATAGTTGTGACTGATGATGTAATGACATCATGGCTCTTATTTCATGTCTGGATCGTGATTGGCTGATTGTGAACTGATGTAATAGCCCCCATCTGTCTCAGAGATCACACACAGACAGCTGCCACTCAAAGTGTTTGCCAGTTTCATTGTGAACTATCATTGAACATACATTTAACCTTAATTCAATTAACATGCACACCTTTTTCTAACATTTTGGGGTTTAATTCTCAGTTAATGTTTTACTTTAGTGTTTATTTTGATAACATGCTAAATAGAGATATTATGTTAAGTACAAAGTAAGAAATTTTATTCTAAGAAATGTTCTTTTAGATTGAATTGGCGTATTTTTCTTCAAATGTAGGTATATCTGATGGCAATTAAGGTTAATTTCTGTAGCACTGCGATAGAAACTTACCTTTAAAACTTTCTAGCCCGAATATGGATACAAATAACATATTTTTAAAAAACATGTATTTCTACTAGCCCTTAGGATGCATTTACCATTAGCAGAAATGGCCAGGGCTAGTGGGCTAGTGTTAATTTCAGTCCCTGATTAATATTATACCATTGGTGCATCTTTATTATTGAAGTATTGTATTAGCCCATTGTGTTGTTGGGTTACCAGCAAATATGGCTCCATGGCATCGCTGGTTGATTCCAGCAGAAGTAGGGTTAAAGTTACCTTTCCTACACATCATCCCATTCAATTCTGTTTCTTTATTTGAAAATTATAAGACCGTAAATAATCGCACATTGGGTAAAAAAGTTCATGCAGCAACATTGAGCAATAAATCATTGATTCATTCTCAATGTATTATTAGTGAATGATTGAGTTGAAAATTGAAAGCTTAATGGTGATAAATTTACTTCTATTCTCTTGTCATGCTGTAATAAGCCAGAATATGTTTTAAACTGATGCACGTCCAAAATAATTTCCTTACTCGATCTCAAACTGATACGCGTCTAAAATACTTTTCTTTCACAGTTTCTCAGATTGGTGTTATTAACAATCTCCATAATACTGTTTTTCTCTGTTTTGCAATGGAGATCTGGACGTCCAGGCAGGATTATTTGTCCCAGAAAGCAGGAAATAGTTTTTGTTAATTGACCAATTAAGATGCAGTGGTATTGATGCTGTGCATGATTTTATACAGGGAATTAATGTTAATCGTGTTAATTGGGAACAATTTGCCTTGTTATGGAACAACTGTAAATGTGGATTTGGTATGCATGTCCTCAATCCATGGCAGTAGCCGTTGTTACATATGAATTTGAATATTTATGCTGCGTAGTGAAATATCATGTTGGTTCAATGTAAACAAACTCTTATTGAATTATTATTTTTTTAATCCTATATATGTTGTCCACCTCAAGATTTGTCTACATTTGGGCACGTCTTCACTCTTATAATGTGTAATGAAATTTCGCTTTGTTTCATTGTAAATATTTTTTGTTTGTATCTGCTATTTTGCTTTATTGTGCACCTCGGTATCGGTCTACAATCTCAGCACGTCTTCACGTTCCATAATTTCTGTATGTGTCCAAAACTAAGTGGCGCGTTATCGGAGAGGAAAGTCGTATTATGTTAACGGTCATCTTTACGGGTTATTAATGGAGTTGCCTCATTGTTAGCCATACAGTAATCTGAAACATGCAAGCCAGGTCGTAAATCATACCGGCCGAAGCATATCGGTCTTTTATTGATCTTGGATGGACGATTGTTTGGGGGGGGGGGGGTTGCAATGGATCCATTTTCTGTCCCAACTCCACGTTGTTGCCTGGACTGTGGACTTTTTGGACAGCTTCAGTGCAGTCCGATAATTGGACCATCTGATATTCCCCAGTTAAAAAAAAATCTGTACAGTGATGGTGAGAGATGTGTTTACATACTATTTTGGTTTTAATTTTTTTTAAATAACATTGTGTTTGATTGATATTGGTATTTCAAGTTTTTAAAAGATCTGTTTAATGATAGTGAGATATGTGTTTACAGATCATTTTGGATTCAATTAGAAATGTTACATTGCATTTGATTGATATTGATATCTTGGTGTTATTTCAGTGAGAAAAATTTGTATTCGGTGAGATAGATAGATTGTGTATACGGAAAATTCGGTATCAGTTTTACATCAATATGGGGTTAGATCAATATTGAAATATGTTTTGAAATATATGTATGTATAGTGAGATAGATAAACTGTACAGACAATTTTGGCATTGGTTTTACGTTGATGTTGATTCTCAGTGGTTTTTAGTCTCCTTTCTCATGCAGTCTTTGACAAAATTATGAAAAGTTTTGCCAGTGTTCATCATCATCTAGATCATTTGCATAAAGGGGAATAACTCTTATTTAAAGCAAATATTTATGCTATTTGCTAGCAACTGATGTTTGATAAAATGATGTACATGGAACTTCAGTTCAAGTTTTGTTGCCTCACTGTGATCAAGTAGCATAATACTGAAAATGCCAACATTGAATTTTTTTACATTTTTCAACATATTCCTAACATTTTGGCATATTCTACTCAGAATGTGTAACAGAAATGAAAAATTGTCAACCTGGCCTGATGTGAACATAGATACAGTCTACAAATAATTTTAGTATCAGATTCATGAAAGATATTGAAATATGTCTAGGAAATCTTTCCACATACATTCCATGCATAGTCAATATTTTAAAGAATAACTAGATTCCTCCTTGAGAATCTGAGGTGTTTTCTTGGAGATAATTCAGACATAAAGTATTGTTTATTGCTGTTTTATTTGGCCATGGTCTCCTACGGTAATATCTTGCGCCAATAAATTTCCATTGAGCCGAAATTTGCATTCTCGGAACTTTCTCTCTGCTTGATCAATGACAGTTATTGCTTATTTCGGCATGTCCAGTTGACTGCAGTAAGGTGAAGATTTACCCTCTCCCTGCTGGATTAGGCTCAGGTACAGCCCTTTAGGGCATCTCCGGTTGCATTCAGCATGGAGAGGGTTAAGAGATGGTAAATAATGAACTGGTACGAAGCTAGTCCTTTTAAAATGTTGCGTCCAGTGTCTTGAATACGTAAAAAAATTATCTTTTGTAAAGTTTCACTCCAATGTGAAGGATAGTGACTAGTAATAAGCATGGTTTCATGGGTGCTCAACAAAATTAATTAAGGGCTGGCAGATATTTTACGGGGAACCTTTCCACCAAAATTTGGAACTTGGCTTAAGGAATTTGGTGGCATTATTCTTCCAATGTGTCTGCAAGTTCTTGAAGAATACCTGGAGCCTGTGGATGTTTGGAAATTATTGGTTGTTAAAATAGCCACTGGCTCTTATCCTCCTTGAGATCGCTGACATTAATATATCTTAATGGAAATTTCTATTTCGAGTACTTGCGACAATAAACATTGGTAAAACGCTGTTTTGCCCTAAATAGCCAGATATATTCAACACAGAGTCGCTACGATCTTGGTAAAAAATGTACCAAATACCTAGCCATTAGGAGTTACCCGCCCCTGCCCAGAAGGGTAGATCATATTGGCTACCCTGAGCACGCTGCTTTTATATGTCTCCACCTGTCAAAGTGGATTCATCCACTGCCTGGGGTACTCTCCTTCCTCTAACCCATGAGGTTGAGAAGACAACTCTGGCCCTTCCGTGGTTCCAGATTCTTTGGGCCCCACTGAGAAGGTCTTCACTCACCATATGTGCTATCCTGCGCTCGACGTGGCCTCAGCACATAGAGGGTCTGCTCCCGGGCCCCACCCAAGCGGCGGGTATGTCGGGAAAACTTTTGGGGTTTAAGCCCTTGGTGGAGGTGAGCCTGGATTATCCCATCCAGCCTTCCTCCACGACCATCTAGGGTCGAGGATTTGTGTCCATCTGACCCCAAGATGTCCGCGACTTGGGCTCAAGTCATGGAATGGGAGGGCACTATACGCAGCGCACTCTCCATGCTGTCACACTCCTTTTGGTGGGACGGCGCGCTGGCGCGTTCCACCAAGATGGAGTCCAACCCCGACCCCACAGTGAGTCAGGAAGTCTGGGCGCAGGCTAGCCTCGAGGCCATGGCCTCTGCTATGGACCTCCTACAGAGAGTGTCCACTAGCATGCTAGTCTTGCGCCGGGTCGCAGTGCTCCATGGAATGGAGTAGACCCTAAGTATCTCATAGAAATAGAAAATAAATGGATAAGAAGTTTCTCCTGTTATTATTTCTTTAAATATTAATTAAAGTAAACAGATCAGCATTTGGCTGTAACCATTAGATAGTACTATTAGACTCTCCAGTTGTTTATTCCATTTAATGTGTTCCTTTTCAATACATGCCATTATTTTCCATTATATGCTGATTTCAGTGAATGAATGTTAACAATATGTACATTCTTGACATTAATATGTAATTTTTCCATTGGTGATTTTGATTAATATCGCTTACTACCAATAGGCCGGCATCGCTTTCCAATTTACCATATATGTAGATATCATAAGCTGATCTGCCGGATGAATATTCAAGATGTGAGTCGAGGAAGAATACAACAATGCTGATTCAAACAAGAGTAAAACAATTCCTTATTTGAAATGAGCAAGATGTTCTGGTTAACCAAATCCACACAAGTTCTCCTTTAATAATTAGCTCCAATGAATATTTATTATATGCATTAACCCTCTCCATGCTGAAGGCAACCGGAGATGCCCTAAAGGGCTGTATCTGTGCCTAATCCAGCAGGGAGAGGGTTAAAGAAAACTACTGGATCTATTTTAAAGCTCACCCACCCACAAACAGAACAGGTGGTGGTTTTCTTCTCTTATTTGAACAAGTCTACTTGCCTGTGTACCATGACTTTAATTAATTGTGAATGTTGTGGTACCTTGATGTGGATGATGGTGTCTCGTAGACACATCATTACCTAATGGTGAAAGAAAGGAGTGGGTGGGGGAGGAGAGGAGAGGGTAGGGAGGGGAGGGGACGTGGAAGCTTTCTTGTTTCACTAATTTTCCAGTCCCCCTTTTCCAGTTCCCGTGGGGAGACGGAAAGAGATTACTTGTACATAATGAATTCTCCCTGGCGGGAAATGGCACATTTCGTATGGCCACATGTGGCCGACATGCCATAATGTCGCTGTAATTATTCATAGACTTATTAACAAGAGTGAAATTCAGGTTTGTTTTGAGTATTCTCATGGCAGTATGGCCGTTTGGTCTGATTAACCGCCTACGTAAATTTCATAGATTATGTATGGAAATATTCCATCATGATCCCAAGGTAGATTCATGCATTTTGTATTCACGTGTAATTGAAGGATTCTACTGAATACAATCAGGAAGGACTATACAGCCGTCACAGAAATTGGTTATCAATAATTTATAATCTTTTCACCACTTGTCATCATCTTCAAAGGTATTTTATACGAGTAAATGACAACAACAAAATCTTCATACACATGTTAAGGTTTAGCGGCTTGTATGCTAGTCAATATTGGGTTGTGCATTACTTTGAATTGATGCCTTACACTAGTGACAGTGGACTTAGGATGACTGCATTATTACACGATACTCGTTACATGATTGACAATTCATGCTTATTTAATGCAATCTGTTGGACTTGTGATGTCTGACAAACGTAATGTGAAGCCGGGTTTGATGTTAACGTTCCTGCTGTGAAACATGGCCCTCCCTGACTTTTGGTATCTGGAATAAGCTGCTTTCATGTGCCACTTAACGTCAAGGCTTTTATGAAAGCAATTCATTAAAATTGTCCATTTCAAGTCAATAGCCATTAAAATATTTATCCCTATCACTCGCACAGGCCCTCAGACTTTGTTTAACAATATGGAGATGATCGGTAAAGAATGCTGCTATTCTCGCTGACATTGAATGGAATAATATATCTGCAGGCCTGGGGTTAGTCGCGATACTTTGGGATGCAATATTCTCTTTGTGAAAAGCCATTTGCAATGATATGGTCTTATGTAAAGTGGACTCTAGAGATATTGACATTATAATTTTAAAGGATTTATATAAACACGAGTACCAAAGGGACGTAATAGATCTGTGGTTTTGTTGATGAAACTTGCATGATCTAAAGAATGTTTTTTTTAAACAGGAAAGTATAAATTCATTAGATTGTATTTAATTCAATATTGTTTTACATTTATTATGACATGGCCATTATGTGTTGATAATATGAACATACAGGTATTATTACAGGTATATTAACAGTTGCAAGATAGATTACTATTGAGGAGTATTTGCCTTGTCTTTGAATACCAATCACCATCAGTTCTTTACTAAAAATGTTTAAATTTGATTGCAATTAATTTAATTTAATTCAATTTTTCAAGATGTATTATTCTGTATGTTATTTGATTCATCGTTTTCTGTATAGGTCAATAACAGGAAGTTGTGTTCTTGAGCAATGTCAACATCATCTTGCTGATTCCTTTATGCAACTGAAAAGCACTGCAATATATGTACAAGCTTGCACCATTATACCTTCGCATCCCTTCTGGTTACAAATAGAGATGCCATGCCATATATTATTTTTTATTTATCCTGCTGGGAATTTTATTGTGGTATATTTGTCTTAAATGGCACAGCAGTAGAAAGGTTCACAGGTGGAATAATGTTGGGGATCCTGTATAGTTGAGAACAGACCCTTCCGTGTGGAAGGGTAGGAGCCCATCCAATGTCAGTATAAAAACGCCTTGTAGTATCTCTTTTGGTTCATGGGCACCAGCCATGGTTCAAAGGTAACTCTGTTTGGGTATCTCTCCTTTCAGGTTTGCCTCCCACCATGAGTTCATGAGATATCTGACATGCTGTATATGTTAGACCAGGGACCATTTGCACCTATCTTTCTCAGCTACCAATTGGTTCTATTTCAACAGCTCCTCAATACCAATCTGTCTATGGGGTTTTCTTCTGTTTCTTCAGAAGTTCTGATCCAAGATTGCTTGATGCGACAGTAATTGTCAGATGCGAGAAGTTGGAAGCGGCGTGAGCTGTGGTAGAGCCAGACATCGCACGACATCAACCCCTTGTTGTTCCCATTACCAGCAATCCAGCTGGATGTGATTATACTTTTCAATCGGTCCTAGATCGTAAACATGTCCATTGGTACAGTCAAATGGCCGACCTTCATTATCAGGTATAAATGTTTTAGGAATTATCGATAAATTTATCAACCACGTTGCTTGGATAAATAGCTATTAAATCCACCACAGACAGTAATTTCACCCACCGATTAAGCCATATGCTCTCTAATATAACCAACCAAGTTTGCTATGCTCACTAATTTAACACATCAAGTAAACCAGTCACCAATTTATCACATCTTGAGTAAGCCAAAGTCACCAATTTACTCCATCAAGTAAGCCAGTCACCAATTTAATGCACAATATAAGCCTGACTCACCAATTTAACCCACTAAGTAAGCCAAAGTCACCAATTTAACCCACCAAAAAAGCCAGACACTAATTTAACACACCAAGTAAGCCAGACACTACTTTAACATGCCAAGTAAGCCACTGACTAATTTAACTCACAATGCTACATTCATGTCATATCTCTCAGAATTTCTTTTATTCCATCCAAAGCTTGCATGCATATACCATACTTGGGGTAAACATCATACAGAGTTCATGAGATTGACCAATGTGATCACAGATGCAACCAATGTTATCTAAATGAAGATCTAGCCTACAGGGTTTCAGTGGGTGTTTTTTATAGATTGCAAGATTATAGGACAAACTGACATTAAGGTTGTATGCATCCCTAAAACAACGAAGGTAAGTTTTCTTTCAACCTCCTGCAGGCGACGTGAGATGCCCTATGGATCATTGGTTTTGATTAAATCCACAAGTGAGAAGGTCTGTGTATCAGAATGCGACTTATTAAAATACCAATAAGATGAATTTATTAAATATGTCTGATTAAAGATAGCACTAAGATAAATTCTGATTAAAATTAGTGATATGAACATTTCTGAATGTGCTAGCATTTTAATTTACAAAAACTGAACAGAATTTTCACTAATGGCGTTGATGATTCAGTCTGAAAAACTGATGCAAAGCAGCTCTAAACCCAATTAAAAAGAAAAAATTTAAAATATAAAAATTAAACATTACTGTGTCATAACGATCCTGTTTATCTGCAATTATCTTAAATTAATCTGTACTATTTTCCAATAGTCCTTGCAACCTAGTCCAAATATATTAAGTATTATCCTTGTACATTTATATATTTTTATATTTCATCATTTGTAATTTACTTTGTCATTGTGACTTCAGTAACAATACAGTACTACATTTATGGCTTACATGGAAATACTTATTCAGTTAAAATTTAATTAAACAAAGACATTATCTTGCCATTTGTAACTGGATCATGGTCACTTACACATAATCCATTAGTTTACCTGACTGACATATACTACAGTACTAGGACCAAATCTAGGACAGTGTATTAGTTTGCCTGACTGACATACTACAATACTAGGACCAAATCTAGGACAATGTATTAATTTGCCTGACTGACATATACTACAATACTGGGACCAAATCTAGGACAATGTATTAGCTTGCCTGACTGACATATACTACAGTACTAGGACCAAATCTAGGGCAATGTATTAGTTTGCCTGACTGACAGATACTACAGTACTATGACCAAATCTAGGGCAATGTATTAGTTTACCTGACTGACATATACTACAGTACTAGGACCAAATCTAGGACAGTGTATTAGTTTGCCTGACTGACAT
>JAUTBT010009263.1:0-24862 GCA_032361225.1 Lepetodrilus schrolli
ATGGAATTGATTGACATGAATATGTCAAGGACTTGAAAAAAGATTTCCCTTTAACTGTTTGCCCCTTTTGAGTAGATTTCATGCTCCACTCAGAGTTTTGTTCACAAATCTCCATATAGAATTTGAGATTGTTTCGTAATCTCGGGTCGATCTGTTTCCCTGTGAGACACTGGAGTCTACCTGTCCTGATACCCTTCAACTGTGCTCAGTGCCAGTGAGACACTGGAGTCTACTTGCTATGTAGTGATGATACTGCAGACAAGTTGGTGGTGGTACAATACCATGGTTTGGTTTGAGTCAATTTTAATTACAATCTGACATCTTGCATGCATGTCTAGTGGAACATTCAGAAATGTATAACGTTCAGCATTACATCTCCTAATACTTTTAATGACACATCATGACTTGTATTTAACCATCATGACTTGTATTCAACCATCATGGCTTGTATTTAACCATCATGACTTGCATTCAACCATCATGGCTTGTATTTAACCATCATGACTTGTATTCAACCATCATGGCTTGTATTTAACCATCATGATTTGTATTCAACCATCATGGCCTGTATTCAACCATCATGGATTGTATTGAACCATAATAGCTTGTATATAACCATCATAGCTTGTATTCAACCATCATGGCTTGTATTCAACCATCATGGCTTGTATTTAACCATCATGTCTTGTATTCAACCATCATGGCTTGTATTCAACCACCATGGCTTGTATTTAACCATCATGGCTTGTATTCAACCATCACATATTTAACTATCATGGCTTGTATTTAACCATCATGTCTTGTATTAAACCATCATGGCTTGTATTCAACCACCATGGCTTGTATTTAACCACCATGGCTTGTATTCACACCTCACGCTTCACTGCATGTCTTCACACCTCATGACCATGATAGCATATCTTCATGACTCATGACATATCTTCTCACACATCGTGAAATTTCATCACACCTAATTAAATAAGACATGTCTTCACACGTTCTTACACATCATGACATTGCCTTAACATCTTTTCACCCATCATGACAACATGTCAATATCTCAATCATGATCTTTCTTCACATATTCTCATATGTCATGACATGTCATGCCAACATCTTCTCCAAAGTCGCAGCATGACATCACATCTTCTCATACGTCATGACATGATCACAGGTTTTACAAGTCTTGGCATAAACATCTTCTTCTTCATCAAATGTTTCCTCGCCAAACTCGTGTTCATGAGATGCCGTCTCCTTCCTCCAAAGACTACTTCTCACTGCCAACCGCAGATCTGAAAAACACAACCAACCCTGGCTCACATGGAAAATATTTCAAAACTGCATGTTTTTAGTATTTTAGTCCATGGATCTGCTGATGATTAGAATTATTTTAAATATATATATTTCTAAAAAAAGATTCTTACACTTATATCACGGCTTGTCAGTTTAGTGCAGGAGGAAACACGCAACATCCATAGCACTGAATGTTGCAGAAAACCTGCGAGCACCGACCAAGGATGATAACTGCATTGCCACACAATAGTCAGTACATACTATCATTATCGCATCAGAAAGGAAACTTTTGCAAATATTCCTGCAGGGCTCCTGTGATGGGATTTGAACCGGTCTGTTGGCTTAGAGTCACTTTCAAGATTCTTTCACTTATATCACTTGTCAGTTTAGGGCAGGAGGAAACCTGCAACATCTGTAGCGCTGAATGTTGCAGTAAACCTGCGAGCACCGGCTGGTACTGACAAGACCAAGGATGATAACAGTATATACATTTGTTCACACTTTACAGACACCTACTCCAGGAAAATACAATCAAAGACTTCAAAACTATATTTTTCTAGTGAATTGTAGTAATATTAATAATTAACCTTCTGCCTGCTGGAGACAACAGAGTAATCCAGCAAACAAAGGGTTAACACATTTTAAAGAGCCAGGGACCCAACTATTTTCAGAGAATTAACAGTGATATTTTCAAAATTTGTCAGAATAAGACCATAGTTATTTGATTCCCTGGTTTACAGATTTTCAGTGATAATTTGATCTCGGGCAGTTGAAAATATAAATAAATATAATTTGATACTTTGGCCAGTCAGTCAGGTACAAAATGAAATAATAATTGGAGATTTTGAATGGTCGGTTGCCAGAAAATAAATGTACACACCAGTACTGTTAGTACATATAAATTGTCCAGATTTGAATGCGCAATTATTTTCAAAGTACTGCTTGTCAATAGCAATAATTGTTATAAATTCAATTTTTTTTATACAAATTTACTAAAAAAACAATCAAATTGGTTTTGTGTCCACCATTGCCTGCTAGTCTTCATGTTCAATTATCGTTAATACGACTTGTTCCTTCTCCAATTATTAGCATAATTTTCCAAAGCCTTATACACTGTCAGTGTAATATACAAATAATTATTTTCATTTTCCAAAATGTAAAAAATCTGGCCAGCAGATCCGTAAACCAGGGAATCAAAGACTAATAACTATGGCCTAATGCATTCCAATAAAAGTACACTTTTCATCCTCATAATACATCCATTTATCAATTGTTTTTCTCGTAAAATCTAAATAACAAAACATTTCACTTTATAAATTATAAAATTTTATACACACAAGTTGGAAGCACTACATTTCTTTAAAGCTCATGTATGTAGATAACACATAACTAATCCTCAATTCAAAATCCTGAATAACGATTCAATAGTAGATAATGCCACATTGAATGCCGACATTGCGGGCAATTCACATTGAATGCTGAATAATGTCATGTTGAACAATAGCAGATAACAATATGTGCATTTTACAACACCCGAGAACCCACTTTTGACAGTTGAAACTACGTGCTCACAGATTAATACTACATTAATACTACATTAATACTACATTGCATAAATACAAATAATGTCAAGACATACCGGTATTCTATTTTATGCTATCTGACATTTGCTACATTAACTTGTAAAATATAAATCAAATTTTATGAATAATAAGAAGGAATTCTATTTTACGGGGCTGAATATTTAAGATTTGTAAAAAAAGAATGATACCATTCTTGTAATGAATTTTATCATGTTGCTTCAAAGAATCATTTAGATGTTAAAAGTGTAAATAAATATAACCCAAACATTAAACTATCAAACAATTACTATATATTCCGTTTTATTTCCGTAGTAATATACATGTCAGCAGTTTTAATTATACATATTTGTTCATGGCTTTACATTATTGCAAAAATTTAAGAACAAAATTACTCTTGAAAGACATAATATTTTAATAATAATACATTATGGTACATTCAACTCTACCTACCCAAGTCTTAGCAATGTGATATACAGATCAGGGAGTTGAGACATTCAGGTGTGTGCACACACTGATCCATGGACAGGGGTAATGATATGTCAGCTCCATACATATTACTTTATTATTATATGCAATGATGATATGATATAGATGTCTTTATAGAACTCAACAACAAAGAGATGTTTGTTGTTGAACAGGATAAAATAGAATTGAAGAAAAGTGGGAAACACACATTATACCATTGAAAATAATAACCCCTCCCAAAAAAACAAAAATCTTGTTTTAATACCACAGATTATTTATAGACCCAGTATGATGGATATATCAACAAGGTTGTATTTTTCTCTTAGATTTCTTTGACATTATAACTAATATCCACGACTCTCTACTATTGGAAAAATAAATATCATAAAGTTTCAATAAATTTGTGTTACAAATTTGTATTTAATGTTGCTGATTTTCAATAGATATGTAGCATGTAGATTTCTATAGAATATATTGAGCGCTGGATATGTTCATTTCAAATATACTAAGCACACAAAAATAAACCAACCTAATTCAGGAATATGACTTTTAATGGGGCGACAGTCATGGTATGGGATCAGATTTGGTCATCATCCACGGCAACTTGACAGGTCAACGATATACGTTGATGAAATCTTCAGACCTGTTGTTGTCGTTCTCATGGCTCACAGAATAGGACGAAATTTAGTTTTTCAAGATGACGATGCTCGTCCCTATACGCCCGTGTTGCAGTTAACCGGGAACGCATTGCCTTACTCACTTGATCTCTCACCTATTGAACATTTGTGGGATATTTTTGGAAGGATAGTTCACTCACAGCAGCTTGCACCAGCTAATATCGATGACCTGTGTATTGCTCTAGAAGTTGAATGGCAGCACAACCCAAGGGCAACAATCTGTTGTTTATTTTGGAGTATGTCTGTCAGATGTTGTGCATGTTGCGCTGCATGTGGTGGGCACAACCGATGTTGACTTTCACCACAGTTTACTGAATTATTGAGTTTTTAAAGCCAACTCTATTTTTTTGTGCTTAGTATAGGTTGCTAAGTAACGGTTGTAGCATTATAAAACAATAATTCAACAGCAGTGTAGTTCATGCAGAGTATACATTATACATGTAATGATATTTCCATTAAAATTTAAACTATGCCATTTTCATTAAAATTGAAAATTCCACATTTTCATTAATTAACAGCTGCGTAGTTTATACAGTGCAATACATATACCATTATACATGTAATGGCACTTTCATTCAAATTGACAATGTGGCATTTTCATTTAAGAATGAAAATTCTGCATTCTCATTTTATCAAATAAAAGGAAATTCTACCAACAAAACCTATGTTATGTATTGTATCTAAGGCACCAATGACATCTGAATTACTATCATTACTATCTACAATCACAATGTGTAGTTTAAGTTGATTTGAGTTGTCTCCTCTTTTCGTGAGCATTACAGCCAGTCATCGTACCTGCGATATTTAATTTTTGAAGAGAAGAGCTCGATAAGATAAAATCCTTGATCCCGACAAAATGATTCCTCTGTAAGTAATCAAATGACACAATTAACATCACAGTCAGGTGCAGCCTCGTCTTTGTGTCACAGACAATACTTCATACAAACCTTTCTCATCTTAAATGTAATATCACGATCATACCTGACCAATTTTGCGAAGAACAAAATCATTCTTACATCCAACACATCTAATATTCACGTAAAACAGTCAACCAATTTTCACAGCCAGTTTCCCCACATGGTATATTGAGTAGTCGTATACTGATATTATTCTAACGGGTAGAACCTCGGTCACAAATGCCAGATAGAGAATAGAGAACCGCCTCCAAAAGCAGCCATCCTCATCAGATGGCTTTGAAGAAATCTGGCAAATTCATAACAAAACCTGATTTGTCAAAACTATAGAGACTACAATATAACTATAATGCCATGTATTGCAGTGCCGATTATTGTCCAATCGACATTTGTCAGGACAGCTCTGATTGGCTAGACATTTGTCAGCAGATGCGTCACTGATTTGCTGGCAGTGCAATGGAAGACGACACTCGTGGACTAGATTTCAACACACAGCAGTGACATAATAAATCTCTCGTATTTTACATTAAAACATGGACACGTGGGCAGCAACGACCGCAGATCGTGTGTGAGCCACATCACAAGTTTCCATATTATTTTTATGACTAAATCTTAAGAGAATACTTGACTACCGATGGAAAACAACAATTGGACAATTTAACAATAATAATTAATATCAAATGAATGGTTGTGGTTTTCTTGAAGGACATCACACCGCATTGGCAATCACCAAGGTTGTCATGTCATATTCTTCACTGGTGTCGTGGGAACGTCAGTGGATGCCTGTGTCAAACGAGTGGATGATAGCACAGTGGAGGAGGTCGACCACATTCAGGTGAAAGTGCTAGTTTGACTCTGAAGTCTTCTGTTCCTCAGCTTGTTGACAGCTTCGCATATGTTGAACTGTCGCTCAAAGTAATTTACAAGTGATGGTTCTGTTAGCATGGATGCGAGGAACTGTTCAAATGAGATCGACCAATCCATGTCGGGCTTGCTTGAGCATTGGGACTGTTGACTTTCGGACTCGGCTCTTGAACGAGGTGGGTCTGACGCGACGCTACTCGGAGCATCGCTGGAAGACGCATCATTCTTCGACTTGAGGTTCACACCGTCCTCTCCTTCTATACAACCTTTGTCACTGTCTATCGGCAAACTCTCCACCCCTTCAGAGTTATCTCCCTTGCCCAAATTATCCCCACCCGAAGAGAGATCTCCCTTCTTATAGTTATCTCCCTTTGGTGAATCGGCCTCTCCGGTTGGCGCTTTCGATGCCTCCTGGCTGTCCAGGTTTGTCGGAGTGTCTGCTAGTTTCCGAGTCAGAGAAGAGTCGCTCTCCAATGTCTGCCGACCGGGACTCACAGAAATGTCACTCTGGCTCTCAAAACTCGACGACAGCGTTATGTCGGATTCCGTAAACACGCTGCTGTCTGCAGACTCGCTCGTCCGCATGAATCGCTTTCCTACCTCCCCAATCTGGAGAAGGAGAGTGCCGACTGTCGCGATGGAGTGGTACAACTGCTGTTCATCGTCGTCTTCGCTGAACATGTCATACAGGGTCTTCCACATCTGAATGAACTGGTACTGAAAGATGACCAATTGAATATCTATTACACCTGGTTCATACAGGGTTCATGCCTGGTTCATATTGAATATCTATCATACCATATTCATACAGGGTTCATGTCTGGTTCATATTGAACATCTATTATACCATAGTCATACAGATGAAGAAATCTGGCAAATTCATAACAAAACCTGATTTGTCAAAACTATAGAGACTACAATATAACTATAATGCCATGTATTGCAGGTGAATTTTTACAATGAGTTAATACTTGGGTTGTACGCGATTCATAAAAGGTTCATACAGGGTTCATGTCTGGTTCATATTGAACATCTATTATACCATAGTCATACAGGGTTCATGTCTGGTTCGTATTGAATATCTATCATACCATATTCATACAGGGTTCATGTCTGGTTCATATTGAATATCTATCATACCATAGTCATACAGGGTTCATGCCTGGTTCATACTGGTTTCATAACCAGGGCTCTGCATTAACTTTTTGAGGTCCCTGTGTCCTGTCAGACATGAAACTACTTGCCCTGTAGGTATAGCACTTGTTAATCTGGGATATTTCACTTGTCCGCCTGTGGATAATACCTATCCAGGGCAGGTGGACAATCATTACTGTCGAGCCCTGATAACTGGTTCAAAGTTAGTCCACACAAGTTTCATACAAAGTTCATACTGAATTTTTACAATGAGTTAATACTTGGGTTGTACGCGATTCATAAAAGGTTCATACAGGGTTCATACCTGGTTCATACGAGGAATACTTCGGAAGTCATCTTTGCTGTCGAGACGAACTTTCCTGAGCTCAATCTTCTTCAGACTCGACCTCAAATGGACCATCCCTGGAAGTGAAGTGAGAAAGTTAGTTACACAATCAATCTGCAACACATCACTGCTCACTGATTACTTTCTGGTACTGACACGACCCATGATGATAACTGCATTGCCACTCTACAGACAGCGCATCCTATCAATATCGCGTCAGAAAGGTAACTTTTTCAAACATTGATGTTGGGACCCAAGGGCGGGATTTGAACCTGGAACCTTTGGCTCCGAAGGCTAATGTTCTACCACTGAGCTACCACCCACCCCTTATTATAATATTAATTATTATTATCATTATTATTATCATTATCATTAATATTATTATCATCTTAATACTCACTGGTGGGTGACTTTATACTGGCTCTCTCGGAAAGAGTCGAAGCTTCCTCTCCCAGGGGCAGGGATCCAGGGGGTGTGGCTGATTCTGTGGGCGGGGCTGGAATGTTTCTGGGGGGAGCGGCAACAGCTGGAGAAGTACTTGGTAACTCCAAGTCTGAAAGACAATGTTGTTTTATTGGTAGTTAATTCACCCATTGGGTATATATGAGGTCCAGCAAGAAAAAGGTCAAAGTTTATTTCAGTGCATTCGTACTTTCTATTGCTTTTGCATTGTGGCTTAAAACCACAAATAAATAACAAATAAAACAAATAAAAAAATGCACAATGCAAAAACAGAATAGAAAGGACAAAAGAACAGCAAATGTAAAAAATAAAATAATTAAAAGATTTGACTGATTTAATATTTGACTTCCCTGCAGGAATGTTTCACCCTTGCGCGACGATGAAAATATAATAAAAAAATCATGCTTAAGGTAGAGCCTGGGGGATATTGTAATTACTACATAGTGAAAGCCCTCCCTTTATAAACAATCCAATGTTTAGCACTGACAGGTAAAAGGATTTATTTCAATGAGTTTGCGTGCCTTTTGTAGTATGAAAGCTCAGATTCTTACAAATATAGTTCTATATACTACATAGGAGGAATACTAATAACTGGCATAGTGCCTTTAACTACACACCTTCTGGAGTGTCTTCCTTCTGCTGCCTTGTAGTGCTGCCCTCCGCAAAGAAGTCTGAAGCTTCAACTGCAATGTCAGTGGAATCTGCAACATGGAAATCAATTTCTTAAATTTATTTTTATTTGTTATTATTTTACTTTTCTTGGCTTTTTCTGTATTTTCTTTTAAATTATTTAAAATATACAATGTACTTAAATATTTGTTATTATTTTTTAGTTATTTCTGTATTTACCTTTATATATCTTATATTTATCTTTAATCTTAAACTTATTTTAAATTTATTTTAAATTTATATTCAAACTTCTGTGAACATTGATGCTGGGTACCTAGGGTGGGTTCTAATACAGAAATCCCCCCCTCCCTCCCTAAATAGATTTCTGGGTGTATAATAAGGCTTTAATAAAAATTTAAAATAGAATTTAAAAAAATATAATAATAATTAAATATTTCTAATCAGGGTGGCAGGACAACACTGTAGCTGCAGTTCTGTAACTAAAAGGTGCCCCGTTTGCTAGGATTACTAACCATTATACAAGGAAAAGTGTTTTTTTCACATAGTATTTTTATGAAATTTGTCACCGATCGCATTTTTCAAAGGAGGCCATGTTGCTAAAAATAGGTGCAAGATGCTAAAAATAGCTGCAAGATGGCATCGGTTTATGAGCTGGTTCAGTGACGAATTTCATACAATACTATGTGAAAAAAGAATTTCATTCGAAAATAAGCATGGAGACATGAAGTATAATGGTTGGATTTCGTTCTGCCACGTGTATTTATGCCACACGTAGTAATTAACCCAGCACATCTGGATCAGATGCGTACTTTTGTTGATGCATACTACTGCGATCCTCTGTAGCTAAATGGTGTCATATAGATAGCAAAATAGTAAACAGTGCACCTTTTAGCTACAGAACTGCAGCTAGACAACATTGTTGACCAGAAAAAAAAATGGTAGCGCTTTTGGTCATTTAATTTTTTTTATATATATATACATTTTTAAATTTAATTTGAAATAGAAATTCCTCGCTACACCTCAATCACCACTGACCTGATTGTGGCGAAGTTGGTGTCTCTTCCATTGTCTCATTGTCAAGGAGACACGGGGGCTGATGTAGAACATATACGAGTCTCAGTCTTTGGTTGAAGTCTCCCTTACACATGATTCCCAGTAGATGCACAAACTCTTTGAAGTTGATCATGTTGTCCTTGTTTGTGTCCAGATACTGACAACATAGAGAAAATATAATATAGAAAATGGATAACATAGAGAAAATATAATATAGAAAATTGACAACATTATGGAAAATGGACAACAAATAGAAAATAGAAAATGGACAACATAGAAAAGATAACACATGGAATAGACAACATATAGAAAATATTAAATAGCAAATGGAAATAAAATACAATAAAATCTAATATATAGAAAACACAGTAAGGAAAATCGAAAGAAATATTCAGAAAACATAAAATATAGAGAAAAATAATATATATAATTGATAACATATAGAAAATATAATATATAGAAAATAGAAAAAAATACAACAGAAAGCACATGAAGTAACACATACAGAAAGTAATACAAATAAAATGTAAAACATAGAATAGAAACAGATAGAATGCAAAAACTTGTAGAAATGAAAACAAACAGAAAGTAAGCCTTGTAGACACATATAACAAAAAGTAAGCCTTGTAGACACATATAACAGAAAGTAAGCCTTGTAGACACATATAACAGAAAGCTTATAAAATGGAAAAATACATAGAATGGAAAACCATTTTGGTTGCAAAACATTGAGTTGTCCTCTCAACATAAACAGATCAGTGACATCACTAACAGAAATATAGACAAGTCTACGAAATAGAAATAGACTTCAACAAAACAGAACCAAGCAGAACAAAGTGGGGGGAAAAAACGGAATAATACGGAACAAAACAGAACAAAGCAGAACAAAACTGAACAAACCCGTGTACAAGCTTACCCTGAAAGATCTTAGAGCAGTGAATCCTGCACAAGACCCCGTTGCCCATGGCGACAGGGACAGGAACATAGTCTTAAACTGGTCAAAGTCGACCTTGTACTGCTCGTAGTAAGGTCGTGCGGGATCGTACTTGTCACTCGTCTCAGCCGGCTGTTGATTGATTCGCCAGTAACACGATGTCAGATATTCCTCCTGTGGAATGAAAACAAAGCCATAATTGCTAAGGTTATTTTTTTTAGATATTTTGTTTTTAAATTGGGGTTTAGAGCTGCTTTCAAGATTATTTCACTCATATCACAGCTTGTCATTCAATAAATGAGATATTAAAAATAATTTGAAGTTTATTTTCTTTAAAATATAAAATGAAAAAAGAATTAGACTACAAGAAAGCAAGAAAGAGGGAGGGGGGGGGGGGGGGATATCAGAAAAGCACATTTCAATTACTTTTTTTTCAATGATAAAAAAATAAAATGTTTTAAAATAACATGTTTAGAAAAAAATAAAGTTAAATTATTTAAGAATTAACTTTGATTCCGCTATGCATGAACATCATTATCATAACTTAATTAAATTGTTGGTAATTTTATCACGTATCTCCAGTATCGACACTGACAGTTGTCACCTGACAGTTAGCGAGGAAACTCACCTTAAACAGGATGTAGGCTTCGGAGAGTTCTTTCCCCTCAAACAGAGTATCTGATGCCACGCTCCTCACGATATTCTTCATCACATTGTCCTCAATTGTCTAAAACAGTCAAGCTATTTTATTTTTTCACTCTTCTCATCAAATATTATCATCCACTAACTCCATAACATTTCTGATTGGAATTTGAAGAAAATCATTATCAAGATATACCATCCTAATCATAGGGTCTTTACGCGTTGCTATGTCCCAAAAAGGATAAAACTAAATAGCAAAGATAATCATGAGATGGCCCCTCTTGTAACTACCAGGGGGCGACTCAAGAAACATTTTACTATTTATTTTGGCGACATTGAAAAGAGTAAGAAAACTATGCTCTTCATCTAGCAAGTGAATTATCAGCCCAGGTGCGACAAGAGCAGCATGTAAAACAGGCCCCGAGATTACAAAACTATTTTGAGAACGATATTTTTGCTCAAAAATTTGAACTTGAGCATGAAATCGTACTCAAAAAGTTTCATAATCTCAGGGGTCTGAAGAACACTTCCAGGAAGCTGACCTGCACCACACGAAGTCTGTATTTGAGTCGGAGTTGTTCGATGTCCTGATTGGTGATCAGACCAAACTGCCTGTAGCTGCCGTCAATCAGGTCGGTCACGTCCACAGATGACTGCAATTGTAATGAATAATAATAAAAAATTACATAGCGCCCCAAATAGTTTTGGTAAAAAAATTACCCTAAGGCGCTTAAAAAATAACATGACTAAAATATAATTTATAACAAGTACTGCTATTGATAAGCAGTACTTCAAAGGTTCCCGGTTCAAATCCCGCCCAAGTAGCCTGGCAGCAATGTTTGTGAAAGTTACCTTTCTGACACGATATTGAATGGATGCGCTGTCTTTAGAGGGGCAATGCAGTTATCATCCCTGGTCTGTCAGTACCAGCTCGCAGGTTTACTGCAACATTCAGCGCTACGGATGTTGTGGGTTTTCTCCTGCCCTAAACTGACAAGCTGTGATGTAAGTGAAAGAATCTTGAATGCAGCTCTAAACCCCAATTTACACACACACAAAAAACACACAAAAAACAGTATAATTCATGTATACTGGTGTTTATAACAATTATTGACAAAGCATTGATCAATTATATATATTTTCTGACCATTCTCAACTGACCATTCATAATCTTTTTTTTTATTGGACCCGACCGACTGGCCAAATTATTAAATTTTATATATATATATTTCTATTTGTTTTTCCCCACCTGACCAAGTCAAATTCCATAAACCTGGGAATAAAACAAACTGGCCACTATTGGACTCCATGGAAAATGTATCCATCTTTTTTTTCTTTCTTTTTTTCTAAATTGTATTAGACTTTTGTTTTACATATTTACCAGTAACCAATCAAATTGGATTAATTGGTTTTGACTTTGTGTTAATCTTTAAGCTTCGCCTCCAGATCTTCAATCATGTTCAATGATGATTTATACATTTTTTATCATAATTTTCTAAATACTAGTAACAACTCTAATACACCGGCCACCATTGCAACAGAATCATACTGAACCTGGGATTTGAACCTGAGCTGGATTTTGAGTCCAACGCTCTTCCAACTAAGCTAAAGGGTTAACCCCCCCCTGGCCAAGACCAGTAGGAATATCTTATATCACACCCAGATACACTGTTGGTGGAATATAATAAAAAAAATAATTACATCTATGTTCCAAAGTGTAAAAAAACCCAGTGAATCAAAACAACTATGGCCTTGTTATAAAGAAAACGTGGAACTTTTGATCTCGTAATCTGCGGCACTAACTGCTGTGCCACTCACCTGTGAAGTGGACTTGCACGTGATCTCTGTGTTCAGGACAGGGGGGATGGTGGAGTCTCGGTTGGTCACGTTCTCCAGATACTGAGTGAGGACCGTCATGGCCTCCCCATCCTCCGCGCAGGCCTGGAGCTGTCCCGACTTGTTGTCCAGGATCGCCAACGCTATCTGGAATATCACCTGAAACGAAACCAAAATATCACCTGAAACAACGACGCAAAATTATCACCTGAAACAAATTTACATTAAAATTATCACTTGAAACAAATTTACATTAAAATATCACATGAAACCATGAAACATTAGAATAAGCACACAATAAATAGGAAATGACTGCTGGTGACTAGCCGTCGATAAATAGAAAAGAAAAAGGAGATTTGCGTCGTCTCCTCTTTTCATGAACAGACAGCCAGTCATGCAGTGAGGTCCAACAGGAAAAAAGGTTAGGTGTCCTGTTAGGTGTCCGGGTCTGGATGCTAAAATATAACCAGGAAACCTGAGGCAAAAGTGTCCTGCTAGAATTGTGTTAGGATTGTGTTAGGATTATGTTAGGATCCTAGATTTCTTTTTCTGTGAGGCTGAGTAGAACGACCGTATCTCGGTAACCCGAAAGGGACCAGCGATCCCACAAGTGGTACAACGAAGGTGCAGGACCATGTGACAGGGGAATTTCTATTAATAGAAATCAGGGTGTTTACTCGTTAAGACTCTCAGACAAGAGAAATAATGCACAAACAATGGATTTATTTTTATTTTTTTACCTTTGCGCCGTCGAAGAAGAAGCAGTCCAATATATTCACAGCACAGCTGAAGGGCATGACACTGAAACAGACATCACACAATAGAACTCACTCAACAGAATATACAAATGAACTCACTCATGAGGATATCATCAGATAGTCAAAGGATAAACATTTGGGAATATTATTGAATGACCTGAATCAGACCTGGTTACCCTCAAAATGCCTTTGGAGTAATCTTCAAGTTAATCTCGAAGTTAAAAAAAGCATAACTTTCCACTCACTCAGTGTCAAAGCAAAGAAAATGCTAACTAAAGTCAGAATTTATGTAACTAACGATTTATAGCAAAAGAACTGAGCAAATTGTTTCCCCTAGATTTTGAAAATAAAGTTAGCAGAATAAGAAAAACCAAACAAATATGTCACAGTATAAAAAAAAAATCGCATTCTGGCCATTTCAAAAAGCATAATTTACCAACTTGTGTCGTAATGGCGTAATGAAGCATTTTAAAAAAGCGTTAAAATTATGCCAAAAGTGTAATGGTAAACAGGTCTGATTAATTAGCGTTCTTCGTGCTGGAAGCAACTGTAGATGCCCGAGACGCACCTGAGGAAGATGGTGAGGAACCAGGACAGAGATATCATTGACAGCAGACCTAGTGTGTCCAGCTTCTGGTGAAGGTTTGGGATGTAGTCTCGGATCAGCTCCTCAAACACTCCTGGTGGACACGCAATCAATATTAGAAAAAAGTTTAGAAAAGACTTGATGCAAGCCAGTCCATGTCAGTGTTAATTAGATTCATTCTTCTATCATTTATTTATTTATTTATATAATTTTTTAATTTTTGTATTATGCTTTCAATATTGTTTCTATTGATTCATTCATTCGGGTTTTTAACAAATTCCTTTTCTATACTTTTTATTTATGTATTTAATTATTTATTAGTTGAGTATACCTTAACCCTTTCCAAGCTGCAGGCAACCAGAGATGCCCTAATGAGCAGTGCCTGTGCCTAATCCAGCAGGCAGAGTGTTAAGTGAAACCATTACATGCTACGATTCCTTACGATTTGCCAGTTAATATGATAAAGCATTTCGACACAAGAGTTATTCCCCTTGACAGTCAGCGAGTCACAAACCTTGGTCAATGAGGGCGCCAACGACCTTGGTGTTGTAGTAGTCGGGGAGTAGCCGCTCACAGACAGCAGTCAGCAGCCAGAACGCCTCTTCCTCACTACAGTACAGCAGTAGCACACTGGTGACGATGTTCATAGCCTGGCAGTAGCCTGTACGAAAAACACAAATACAAACTAATGATAACAATAATATTGACTCAACTATTGCATAACATTGCTGCGTGAATATATCACCCATAATGGGACAAAATAATAATAATAAAACAATAACAATAATAATAATAATACAATAATAATAATACAATAATAATAATAATAACAATAATAAAATTAAAAAATAGTAAAAATATTAATAACACTGGTAGTCTAGTAACAATAACATTAAAAATAATAATAATATTTAATAAATAATAATATTAGTTTCATATTAAATATTAGTAATAATGGTGATATTGTTGAAGTCTAGTAACAATATGTCAGTACCAGCCGGTGCTTGCAGGTTTACTGCAACATTCAGCGCTATGGATGTTGCGGGTTTCCTCCTGCCATAAATTGACAAGTCGTGATATAAGTGAAAGAATCTTAAAAAAGCGACTTTAAACCCCAATTAAAAAGAATAAGATAAATAATAAAAAATAATATTAATTTTCATATTAAATATTAGTAGTAATGGTAATATTATTTTAATCATATATATTTTCACCTAACACCTACTAGTTACTACCTTTAGTAATTTATGCTTGTAGTGATCCTCAGGTAAAAGCTTTTCAAAAAAGGCAAAGCACCATGACAGCCATAACAGGAAGAATTATTGTCAAAATTATTATAAATAAATATTAAATAAACTATAAATAAATGATAAAAAAAATATAAATAAATTCTCCACAAAATTTAGTTTTGGTGACAGTGATGTGTTGTGTTGCAGTCATTTTCCTACCGATATTTGGATTCCTCCAGGCATACGACGTCAGCACTCTCCTCAGTGCCCCAATGCCAAGGTCAGTCTGAAAGGCGGGATGCTCTGGCAGTGACCTGAAGTCAACGACCCGAGGTCACTGTGATTAAACATGTCCTTGAGGAATTTCGCTAGGAAAATTGTCAAAGCTAATTGTCAGCAGTGGGAAATATACAAAAATCAGTGTCATGTTAACAGCCATGTTCTTGAAGATAATCCAATGGGAGGATCAAAAGGGGCCTCAAAGTAATTTTAAATTATTAATTGGAAAAATAAACAAATAATAAAAGTGGCCCTCACCGTGGCGAAAATTTACTATGTTTTGGCAGACAATATTTTGAAAATGACTTGAAGGAAAAAACTACAGCTGTGAAAGGTCGCAGACTGTACATTTGCCGATGATCATAGACACCAACCTGTGCAAATCTCTCTCGATCTCCTCGGTGGCTATCGTGTTCTTGCCTTTACTCTGTTCTACAATGTTTGCATAATATCCATGATTGGTGTTCATCTGAAAGTTGAAAATGATGTTACATGGACACAATTAATGTATGTAACAAAACATACTTGGTCTAGTCTGGGAATAAATGTCAATTTAACATAATTGTTTAACCCTCTCCACGCTGAAGGCAACCGGCCCTAAAGAGCAGTGGCCGTGCTTAATCCAGCAGGAAGAGGGTTAATATGGAAAGTATTCAATATGATAGAAGGATACACATGAGGATCCATGATTTTGATTTTGTAAAAGGTGGTGAACTCCCCATGGGGTTGTTGTTGTTGATTTAGGGTTTAAAGCCACTTTCAAGATTTGTTTACTCACATCATGGCTTGCATGCATATGTACTGCTTGTACTAGTCTGGATTTCCACCATTTTTTTTATTTTTATATAGTGCTAGCTCACTTGGAGGTATATCATGCCGCAGATATGGGGTTGAGAAGGCAAGTTAGCGCAGATTGGTCCATTAACACAGGGCAATATGTAGCACTTTTTTTCTCTCTTTTAAAAAAAAAGTTTAGAGCTGCTTTCACGATTCTTTCACTTATATCATTTATTGTCATTTTAGGGCAGGAAGAAAACTACAACATCCATAGCATTGAAGTACAACTATCTATCATCATGCTATCACCCGTGTAGCACTTTGAACAAGCCCCTAGTTTTGATTTGGTGCATAATAACTGTATGGTTGGGGGTTGGGTTGGGTTGTTTATTCATAATTATTACCTCATTCAGCGCTCTGGAGAAGACTGTTTTGATTTGGTGCATAATAACTATACCCTTTTTTGGGGTTGGCTGGTTGTGTTTGTTTGTTTGTTTGTTTGTTTATAATTATCACCTCATTCAGCGCTCCAGAGAAGACCATCCATGTCTCTCCACGATATTTGTCCGGGATTCCTTTCAGGATGAGTTCCAGAGTGCGGTGAGTCCGATAGGAACACATTCCTCTGGAGAATGGAAGAACAGAGAACAAATGTTAGACGAGTCTCAAAGCATGAATTAATGAATTAGCGCTTTACATTGCAGCAGGAATATTTCACCACTACAACGTTACACTAAAGATACTGACTAATTAGACATGTTTTTTTTTGGTTGTTTTTTTAATTGGGGTTTAGAGTAATTTTCACGATTTTTTCACTTATATCACAACTTGTCAGTTTAAGGCAGGAGGAAACCCGCAACATCCGTAGCGCTGAATGTTGCAGTAAATCTGCTAGCATCGGCTGGTACTGACAAGACTAAGGATGATAACTGCATTGCCGCTCTACAGACATAGCATCCTATCAATATCGTGTCAGAAAGTTGACTTTTGCGAACATTGATGCCAGGCTCCAGGGGCAGGATTTGAACCTGGAACCTTTGGCTTCGAAAATGGTTATTAAATATACTCTTTAAAAAAGAGAAATGCACAGCACACACACAGAGGTACACACCTGCCGTACTCGGAAAAGTGAATGTCCCACAGGTGTTGCTTGATGGTTTCTCTGGACGACAATTCATCGGAGTCACGCCGACAGAACAGGCTGATGAGAGCCGGCTGGAAGGCGTTGTCTACGACATCTTCTGGAATAGCCAATCAGAGACAATGTTAGCCAATCAGATAATAGAGTTAGCCAATCAGATGATAGAAATAGCCAATATGATGATAAAGTTAGCCGATCAAGCGATAGAGCAATCAGATGATAGAGTTAGCCAATCAAGTGATCGAGTTAGCCAATCAAGTGATAGAGGTAGCCAATCAGATACAGTGTTAGCCAATCAGATGATAGGCTCACCCGATCAGACGGTAGAGTTAGCTGATCAAACAATAGTCTCTCATTTGGGGTTAACATACAATCAACTCACCTCCGTCACCTTTGACCTCTGAAGACACACTTGTAGTACTAATGGACCGGCTTTTTCTGAAAGAATACAAGGAAGATAATTACAAAGTTACAAACATCGCACTGGGATAGTGATTTGTTATTTATCTTTCTCTAAAGATACAAGGGAGATAATTTTGAAGACAAAAAGTTATTCTTCATCTTTGATTATAATAAATATTGTATATGTACTTGCCTTTTGGTAATTGATTGCCTTGAGAGAAAATCTGATATCCTTTCTAGGATAAAATTTCTATCTCCAAATTGGGCGAATGTAAAATTCATCTGAAAGACATTAAATCAAACATTAAATATCAAAAGACCAATGTAATAAATGTTAAAAATAAATGTTAATATTTCCCCTCCCAAAACACAAACATATCAGTACATATCAAAAATGCATTTCAAAACAAAACTGAAAAAGGAATAATTCTTTCCATTTTTATTTTATAACGGAAAATAATTTATCTATTATTAATTAATAACAGAAAATAATGTAAACATTATTATTTAATAACAGAAAATAATTTATTCAATAAATTACCGACCTTGCCCTTAGTTGTAATAAGCAGCGCCTTCTGAATGAGGTTACCCGAGACGGAGTTGTCTACCTTTTCCACGACTAGAATATCTCTCAGTGGGATGATTAGAGTTACAAGATCTCGAACCTGGACGACAGATGTGAAACAATAAGCATTAACGTGAGATGCGTTAAAGATCTGTGCCTTTACCTAATCCAGCAGGGAGATGATGATGAATTAGGTGTTTACGCAGTGAGAATATTTCACCCATAAGTGACGACAATCCAGCAGGGAGGGGGATAAGGACACAAGCTTAGGAATGATTAAATAATAAATAAATTATTAAATAATCTAGTTATTTTATGGTTGTTCACTACTAAAGCATGAGCAATTTGAAAGTGCTGACTGGTTGAACAAGTATGAACATTGATCATGCCCTGTTATCCCCAAAGTTTAACAATATCCAGAAATATTTTAATATCAACTGATATTTGTTGGAAAGAACCAGTGGAAAATGAATTGGGTTTCAATGGCTAACGAAAGACTTGGATTAAGAATCGTGATAAGGATTAAAGGAGACTTTTGTTATCTGCTCTTTTCGTGGGTATACTTTGTGCATTATTCTTATTCACTTGTCAGAGTCATACTGATTGAAATCCTAGATTTCCAAAAATAATTTCGGGATATCCCTTATCCCATGATCCTGTGCCCTCATGACGTCAGTTCCCAGATAACTCCTATTTCTTTCGTCACCCAACTTAAACACATGTGTTTATCAACGCAGAGAGATTTTGAGTATCATACATCAATACTGTCAAGTATAGGACTATGAAATCAACAATATTATATCCGAGACGAGAGAATAATGCACAAAGGGATGACTGACCGAGCTTACGAAAAGAAATGACTGTTATAGTCAATCCCGCCATCAAACACCAGTAGGGAAAAAGCAAACCTAGAGGGAAGAGGGTAGCAAGCCATACAAAGGAGGTAACTGACTTACAAGAATACCAACACAACCAGAGAAAGCAAACCAGCTATAGCTGGAACTCAAAGGCAGCAAACTAAACAAAAGGGAGACGAGTGACTTACAGGAATACCAACCCGACTAGCAAAACACAAGTAGTTGTTGCTCAGGTACATCCGACCCCACACGTGTTGTTTGTTGTACGGAGTCCACAGCATACATTCCTCATCCCCGTCTAGCTTCTCCTGTGACGGGAGGCGGAACGCTTGTCTGAAAACAGGGTCAAGGTCAAAATGAAGGTCGGGGTCAGGATCAGGGTTAAGTTCAAGGTCACAGTCAACATCAAGATGAAATCGATGACAAAATAACGAGTAAAAATTTTATCAACTTTTAAAACTATTTTTAAAAAGTTTTTCTGACCTGAAGGCTTCACTTCTCGCCCTAGCATCCAAATCTCGTTTTAAGGAAGACATTTTCTTCGACGTCTTCTTTCTGTGAACAAATAATTGAAGACTTCAAAGCAGGTGGTTATGGCAAATAGTTTGATGCTTTGTTCAAGCTCTTCATAATAATAGTAATATTTTTAAAATTTAAATATAAGAATTTATGCAGTTATATAAGTATATTCAATGCATACCTTGTTCTTTCCACAATGGAGGTATCTTGTTCGAATCCGCCTTCCTGCATCAACCTGTAAGAACAGACCATGCATTCTCATCATTATATTCCCCTGTCACCTAAACATCACATCATTATATGCCCCTGTCGCCTAAACATCACATCATTATATACCCCTGTCACCTAAACATCACATCATTATATACCCTTGTCACCTAAACATCACATCATTATATACCCCTGTCACCTAAACATCACATCATAATCCAGTTTTAACATTTCTCCTCCAAATAAGTTTAACTGCATTTCAAAAATGCTTTTCTTGGATGATAAAATAATTCACTTAAATTCCAAATCACGCATTCATGAGTGAAAGAATATCTTTCAAGATATAAATCCCCAAATCTTTTTTAATTTTATTTTTTTAATCATCAATTTAATCTTTCCCTGCAGGAGACATTGTCCAAAATTATCTCCCTTGGATATGGACATTTAATCGAAAAGACAGGACATTACGTACTGTCTCATAGCCATGTTGGCTAGTTGTTCCATCAGCCGATACGACTCATTGCTATGCAACAACATGGAGAAATAATGCTGAAAAGAAATAAGGACTTCATACAGTAACCAATAGCAACAATGCTACGCAGTACTGTTAGGATACATTAGCACGTAGACTGAATTTCACAAAAGGCGTGAATCAAGGTTTAAATTAAGGTTTAAATCAAGGTTTATGTCATCTCCTGCTATAACAAAATCATGGCTTACTCGCTGCTTTAGGCCCCCGACTACAATACAACTTTCGTCAAATGCAGGCCTGGCCCCAAGATTACAAAACATTTTTAGTACAATTTTATGCTCAAGCTTAAATTTTATATGGGGCTTTGTGAACAAAACTTTGAGTTGAGCATGAAATCGTACTCAAAATTTGTTCGTAATATTGGGGTCCGATATCGGCACAATTGTAACAATACAAAATGTGTGTATAATGCTTCATGATAACTACTTAATTAATTTTCTGTGATATATTGTTTGTTGATGTTTTCATATTCATCGAGCAAATAAATACTCTTCTGTAATGTCCAGGCCCTGAGCTAACGAAAGGTTTTTGAGTACGAATTCCTACTCAACTCAAAACTTTTGTTTACAAATGACCGCATAAAATGTTAGCTTGAGCATGAAATCATACTCAAAATGTTTCGCATCTCGGGATATGTGGTGTAATAGAACATGGTTTTGCCCTGAACTTTAATGTTAAAACTCATAGCAGTAAGCTATAGATGCAACACTTACGAAACGTTTTTGAGTCCGATTTCATGCTCAACTCAAAAACTTTTGTTCACAAATCACCCAATAAAATTTGAGCTTGAGCATGAAATCGTACTCAAAACGTTTCGTCATCTCGGGATCTGTGGTGTAATAGAACATGGTTTTGTCCTGAATTGTAGTGTTAAAGCCCACGGCATTAAGCTATAGACGCGACACTGGTCAAACTGCCTGTACTTACATCTCCTTCCCTCGTGGAAACCTTGACACTGTCAGGGAACAACATGTTGTTACCCCGGTCCAGTTTCTGTAATAAACAACAAACAACAACATCAGCTCCAGAATCAGGGAGACGGGTGGTAACAACATGGTAGAACCGACTTCGGAGTCAAATATTTTTGAAAAAAATTAAATAAATAACCATTGCAGGTATTAATACTAAGATATCAAGTTGTTATCGGTGAGATATTTAGCTACGACAGCTCTATGGCCTCTTAGTGGATACGAGATCATTGTGAAAGGATGTCCAGGTACTCACTGTGATGTCCGTCCATCGTAGGATGAGTTTGGCCTCTCTGCCCATCAGGAAGCTGTAGAAGCACATGTGGTTGACACTGAGGTACAGCCAGCCTTGGCGTGGAACCTTGCCCTTCCAGTAGCTGCACGAGTAGTCTACAACACAACAATATATATACAATATATATATGAAGAAAATTAATTAAGCGAAAGTAGCCTTTTTGGACACGAAGAATTTCCAAACGCATACAGGCTCCAGGTATTCTTGTAATATTTGCAGATGCATTGGAAGAAGAACGACACCAGATTCTTCAAGCCAAGTTCTGAAATTTGGTAGAAATCCTTCCCACCAGAATAAATATCTGCTGTCCCTTAATTTATTATTCTGAGTATACATCCAAAAGTAAATGCATAATGTGTCCAGAACTGCTCCTATATATACTTTGACGACAGCTGAAATGGGTATCCGGTAGGATGAAATGACAAAATAAATGCCAAGATTCTATTTCAGGAAAATGGTATTTTGGGTTGTGCACTCCCAGGGAGTCGAAAGGAAAAGTGAGTGCAAATTGATCCAATGACCGGGCTAATACTATATGTAAAGCGATCAGCTTCCTTTTAAGCATGAAGTTGGAGCACCATAATACACGCTATATTATAATTAACAACCAGCCAAAGTTGGAACATTAAATTGAAAAACAACAATACATGCTGTAGATAAAAATGTTAGCGTGATACCTACAATTAACTAGTTTTTCCTCTTTGGGCATATTGAAGAGTTTCATAAATTTCTTGGTAGCAGACTTAAATCTTTGAGTTTCTTCATCTGAAAAATAAAATCTATCAATGTCAAGATATTTATATTTTTTAAAAACATTTTTTGTTTTTGTTTACAGAAAGTGGAAGAATTGAGCATAATTCAAAGTAGAGAAAATGTGTATTTCTTAATTCGCTCTTTATCAGCCACAGGACTCTCAATGCAAAGACAGGCTGTGTGGTGTTGTACACAGTCTCTAAAGTGAATATAACTGTAGAGATAATACACCACCTTCTTTCAGTACAACATGATTAGCCACCAGACTCTCAATTTTACAACGGACAAAATCAGTGGATTCTTCATCGCTGTCGAAGGCACCTGTGAAAATAAAAGAATCAATTAGGAATATCGAATCATTCGTTTCGCCAGACAGATCTGGCAGTGTTCTAGTGAATTTCCTTGGTTTTCCAGTGATTTTGAACCTTTTCTATGCTGGATGTATGTATTTACATTTTCTTTTTTTAACCCTTTACCTACTAGTGTCCTGCCTACGTAAAGCCCGGCGACGTCATGGGGCTTACCTCCTACAGTGTTTTTGTAGCTGCGTAATTTTAAGCACTTGCACACGTATTACAGAATAAATGACAGAACTCTAGCAGTTACTCCAAATTTGTATCATGCAAATACAAAAGGTCGAGTATTTGAAACACGTGTGGTGAACTGATCTAGCAGTCTCTACGCCTTAATGGAGGTGAAAAATTCAACTGATCTATCAGTCACTGGGTTTAAGGGGGGGTGAAATTTAGAACTGATCTATCAGTCATCTGGCCTTAAAGGGTTAATTGGAGTATCAGAGCGCTATACTACATTCACTCAATGATTGCTCATAGTACTACAATGTTATTGACTGTATGTGAACAGATAGCTTCGTGCTAGGATGGGCTGATGAAGTTTAACCAAAGATGATAACTTCATTACTGTACTCGAACATTGCAAGAATAATTCACACCCAAATACAAAATACAATACACAAACACAATACGTTACTTTTTTTTAATTTTCGGTAGCGATTTAAGCATTACAAACCACAAAATTGTAATCTCGGGGCCTAGTTAAACAATCGGCTGTTTGTCAACAAGACTGATAAATGTTCACAAATCCCATAGGCTTCAGTATGCGATTAAATAATCATATGTTGTGTTTTGATTTAACATACGACTTCCTCAGTGACAAAGCGATTGTTAACACGTTTTCTTCACTAAAATCGCAGAGATCATTTCAAACGTGTTATGAGTAAATTGTCCGGATTTTAATACCGGAAGTACAACAAACAAAATGGTGGTCAATTGAGCTTTGTTTTAAAAACAATTCCCTTGAATTGTACCAGTAATATCGAGATGTAAGAAATGACGCTGTGATCAAAGTATGCAGACCGATTGATACTTAGCATGTCTAGTCATCTACTCAAACTATGCATGACTGTTGACTGCAAGCTGTGACATGACGGCGATCTCCGCTGAGGTGCGCTATGAACAAGTGTAACACTTGGCCCTATTTATGGCCGGGTAGCGATACGTATCACGGATACTGCTTCATAATGCAATAACACGGGGGGGTACATACTTCGTGGACCCATATAGTAGCGGTATACAGAGGGTTCACTGTAATAAATAATACAACCAAATAAGACTTACATTTCAATAAATATAGAACCAAATGGCAGGACCCCTCCTAACACGACAATGACGCCTGGTTCCATAAACCTGAAAGATTAACATGATGTCAACAGTTTACATCAGTGTCTGGCAGCCATTAGTGAATGAATTGGTGCTTTACGTCGCAACATGAATATTTCACCCACGTCCAGCAATAACCTACTTTAGATTTTACGATCAGCGTGAAGACAATGAAATGTAAATTATCACTTAAAATGAAGATCATTCAATGTCATCAAAACAAAATTACACACATACCATTTTTTCTCTGGTATGGGTCTAGGAACGGCATTGATGCGACATGGGTAGTTCGGCTGGCCAGCCAGGTTCCTGCCGAGAACTGTCCCCACCAGTGTCAGAGGTAGGATAACGAAGATGCAGATGCATGTGACTGCAACCTACAAAGTAAGGTTTAATGTGCGAGTGTGAGTGAATTTTTGTTTTACGCCACAGCGGGAATCTTTCACCCATACGTGACGGTGAACTAATTAACTATACAA